>JBAMIG010000003.1:10565971-10578154 GCA_037177335.1 Kiunga ballochi
TCTAGTAGAGGGTGTCCAACAATTCATGGGCTATGTGTGTGTGTGTGTGTGTGTGTGTGTGTGTGTGTGTGTGTGTGTGTGTGTGTGTGTGTGTGTGTGTCTGGCTGGAAACCCACAGCATTTGATCAGTGGATTAATCATATTGCTAAAACTAGATTGTGTTCATACTGATTCTGGGAGTGAGGTATCAAGGGAGCAATGAAAAGGCAGATAATTAACTCAGGCGGCCTGGATTAGTCATATACTCATAAATTATTCAGCATTTGTAGACAAATTAATATTCTCCCTCTTTGTGTCATAGGTAAACTGAAACATTAGTAGCTAATTCAGTTTTTTTGTTAAAAACACTGAGCCACACTGGATCTAATATAGCACATACTTTTTCTAGTATTTTACTCAACCAGAGTGATAGTTAATTATCTAATCTTTTTGACTTTATGGGTTGACACGTTTAGGGAGGTTGGGTCCCTGTTCATAATTGCCACTTGGGCTTGTAGTTTATGGACGAGCTGCTTGAGACTATTACAACTGCAGAGACCATAGTTTCAGTATGGATCACCTCTGATCCACACGTTCAATTTTCCATGACATCACTGCACGTGAGACTTAAACATTTTATCTAAAAACGGTGGTTAGCATTTTACATTTTAACCTAAGCCCCATTAGCAGCATGGCTTATATGAGTAGATAAATTTAAAGATGGATGGATGGATGTTTACTGCTGTTCAAAGATTAAAACATTGTTTCCCTGTACAAAAGCTTTAATATTGCTGTTAAAATGTTATATTTTAGGAGATCTTCTTTGTTGACAAATCATCCTAATGACATAGGATGAAAGATCCAACAGCGAGCAGGATGACACCTGCATACCATGCAGCTACAACACGGAAGTGCAGCGAGCCAAGTTCCTTGGATGAGCAAAAAAATTGATAACTGAGACAAGTTGAAGTAATAACAGATGATTAAAACATTTTGAAACTGTTAGCAAGAATATAGAATTACGTAAGAATATTGTAATAATACAAAGTATTCAGCAAAAGCTGTCATGTGTTACCATGGAGATTGGGACAGCTATCAGTACTTGACAGGTCCAGTATATGTGTGGAAGAGGCGGGATCAAAATCAAAACCGCTGCTCATTGGTCATATTTTCATGACGTTGATAAAGGACGACTGGAACGCAGATGAAAGTTGCTTTGGCCCTCCCCGGCTCCGCTCCGCTGCTGCTACTGGTCTAAAATTGAGACTATTGGGTGCTGCGAGCCACCGTCCTGAAGAATATGTTGAAGGGGGAAATTAGGCACAACACCGAGTAAAATCCACCGAAAGGAAGCCACTGGTTCTTCGAATACGGTAGGACGACACTTATTGTGATTCTTGGGATGTCAATGTCTCCACTGGTCAGCTACTTTGTGCGTTTCTGTGACGGAACGCGTGAGGTTAAACGATCGGACAAGCTAATGCCTATCTCGGCCCCACAGAAACAGCCAAGCGTTTGTTTCTACCTTACATGCTAAAATTGACGTTAGGATTGGAGTTAAATTTAATCTGAAGTGCTTCAGCTAACTACAAAACATAATCGCGGTGAGCTATAGCTAACATTAGCCTGTTTTCTAGTGGAATTCAGTGTTAGTGGAAAGAGGAAAATTAGCTATGAATGAAAGTTAGCACGTGAACGAGGCTTTTATATGCTGTATTGTAAACATTAATAACACATTTTCCTCTGCATTTTGCAGTTGCTTTATTTTGTTACTTGAAAATCATTTAAAAGTTAGCCATGTTCTGAATGTACCCAAGTAATTTTGTTCCCACAGGTTTTAACTTTTGGCTCAGCTAAGAAGCTGTATATTTGTGAACAGATGAAGGTCAAGCACAAAATGCCGATATGTTTTTTATTGTTACAATATTAGGTCTGTTGGCACATTTGGTTACTTTTATTTATTCATGACATGTTATTACATTGTATTATCGCTCCAGAAATTAATCAAAGAGTATGTATGTGGTATAATATATTGTGTAAGGATTTTTGTCATATTTATTTGCATTTAAATGGAAATTAGATGTATAAAATAACTGTCTTTCTCCTAAAAATAATTTGAGTTGACAGTCATACATCACATAGGAAATAGTGGACAAAAAACAAAACAAATAACAACAAAAAAAACCTTTAATTTTAAGTTTAGTCTATGAAGCAGACCTTAAACTAATGTCCTGGGATCTTCATCTTCCTGCTGTCATCTAGCTGGGATATTTACTTTGGTCATTGTTGTGCTTTTCAGAATAGGGCAGTTTAATTGGGGGCATCATTTCCCCCCAAACACCTTTTATGTTACTCTCTTCATCCACTCAGGAGGATCAGATCATGCCATATTATTAGCATATTCCAAGAATAAACACTTTTTCCTATAACTGCTTGAAGTAATTCTTCTGGTCTTGAGAGCCACATAATTATTTACACCTCCTTTCTTATAGTTAACAGTCTATCAAATGCTGTGATCTGTAATAGATATAAATTGTTTAGTGCTATTTCTTTCTTTTTTTTTCTAATTTATGAAAAGGTTTATTTTGTTATATTACAAGATAAGGAGAAACACACTTTTCCCAGGTCTTCCACCATTTGTTGATCACTAAATATTAGAAAAGCGCCACCTCTAAAACACGCACGCTGCCTTAAAATGAATGATGCTCTCAGTTCGACACATTACAGAAGAGGTATCAATCATATAGCTCACGAACCCCATGGCTTTCATAAACACTGCTCAAAAAATAAAGGGGCACATGATAATTACCATGTATTCACACTTCTGGGGTATAGGTTTGTCCATGAAGTAACTAATTGTAAATCAACCTGATGTACAAATTGACCAGACAACAATGAGATGCAGTTAGCCAGGAAAAGTCCTCCTGTGGTTGCCACAAACTATTTTCCTGGGTTAATTCTTTCTGGCTGGTTTTTAGTGACGTTTCCATTCACTACTACAGGTTACATGAGATGGTGTCTTCACCCTACAGATGTTGCAGCTCATCCAGGAAGATACATTAGTGCACGCTGTGGCAAAAAGGTTTGCCGTGTCTCCACGCACCGTGTGTAGAGTATGGAGAATGGAGGGGTCTGTAGGAAGACAACAACCCACCAGCTGGACCACTCTGCTTGTTAATGTAAGAAGAAATAGGAGGAGCACTGCAATAGCCTGACAAGATGTTAGCATGTTTCAACTTAAACATTCAGAAAAAGACTCGATTAGGGTTGTTAGAGAGCCCAACATGCTTAAGTGCAGCCTGTGCTCATTAGCCAACATCATGTAGCCTAAATGGTATTTGCAAGAGAACACCAGGATAGGCAGATTCACCATTGTTCCCCTGTGCTCCTCATGGATGTGACATGTGACAAACATTCAATGGTCTCAGACAGTAGAGAGCAATTTCCTACTATATCTTTCAGCGTGGCCTGTTTGGCAATAGGGCAGGGATGCCCTGATGAAGTATATCCTTGGGCGATTTACACATACCTTCATGTGCCAGAGGTTATCTGATTGCCATTAGGTAATGTGGTGAGATGCTCTAACCCATTATCAGACCAGATGCTGCTGCAGTGGGGCCCGAGTTCCTTCTGAGTGTGCTAGCAGTTGCTGCATATAGAGTTGAAAATAAAGTTTTCAGAGTTTTTCAAACAAATTCAAAAAGTAAACATGGACTGCAGGGTGCATGTTTGCTTCCTCTGCAAAATGGCTCCACAGTGGCTCTTATCTTCAGACTGCATGCATTTAATTTGAAATACTTTGGTCAGACACAATCAGTCAGACAAAGCGTTTTTATTTTTGATGTCTCAGTCTAGTTAGCTAGTGATCTTACAGAGGCGAGTCAGTCGTTTCATTTAAATACACGACATGCTTCCTCTTTATATGCTCATGCATCACCAACGTGCTGCTATGTTAAGGCTTTGCAAACCTTGTTGGGGATCTTTTTGTTTGCTTTATGGCTAAAATGCTCCCAAACGTGAGACATTTTGGTGCGTGTTGTGTATGCAGCCACTTCTATGTACATTACCGCCCAGCAGAAACGCTGTTGCTCATTCGTGCAACTCTCAAAAGAGATTATGAGACGGTAAAATTCCTTGTCGACTATTTCTGTTGTCAATTTTTGTCGACAATGTTGATGAATTGTTGCGGCCCTACTGCTGGCGTGCATTTAGATTTAAAGTTAGGAAAAATTAAACCTAACATTTCTTACACTGCCTGAAAGATGCCTTAGAAACGGCTTATATAAAATAGTACAGACTGAAGTACGCTGAGAATCTACAAGCTTTGGCAGAATTTTAAACCGTAGTAAGAAGAACCTTTTATTTATCAGTACTGTTGTCTCCTCACTCTTATTTCTTTTCTATTTTTTCTCTGAGAACACCACTCACAGTCAATCTGTCATCTTCTGTATTTGCTAGAGCAATCTATTCCTTTCAAGCTAAGTTTTTGCCAAACGAAGCGAACAGAATTATACCACAGGCATTGTGCATGAGTCCAGTGATTTGCATCCTCACAGTATGAGGCTACATGTGTTGGACTGGTGCATGCACTCTGCACTTAAGGTGGACAGCAGCCAGAGACTCGTTTTACTGGTCTGCTGAGCTGTAGAGGGCAACGACCAACTGAGTCAGATGGCTCAATTACATAAGCAATTGCTCCTACCCCAGGATCAGACAGGAGCATCTCTATCTTTCATGCTGTAATGAAGACCTGCTTACTCTGTTTGGGAAAGGCCCATCAGTGATCAACTGGGAATGATGCTCTGTGGGTATTTGAAGCTCATGCTCTGTAGATTAACTATACTGTGCTTTACATTTAACCCCTTCTCTCAAAATAGTTTTTTTTTGTTCTCTGCTTCCAATAAACCAACCAGAAGTCAATAATGACTGATTTCTTAGATTTATTTTTGGAAAACAGGATCATCAGTTTAATTAGAAAATTCTTGCAGATTTTGCTGGTAAATTCTGCAGCACACATCAACTTTGTGTGATTATTTAACTTTATCTGCTCCACATTATGAGAATTCTGACATAAACCCATCCAACAAGAATATTCATCTGCTTTAATTATCAGCTTCCTTCAAACAACTTGTATTTAATGAACTGTGAACGATTATCATTTCTAAATGATTGACTCATGCTTTTTTTTTTTTATGAAGCTGAACTGAAATACATGTATGTATTCAGGCAAACATCTCGGCCTAAAAACCTAAAAAAAATCAGGAATCAAGGTGAACACTGATAATTTGATGCTCAGCTACCTATTAGTGGTTTCGGGTGGGATTAGTATATTTAAATGTCTTTGGAACAAAAATCTGTTTGATGGACCTCTCTTCATCCGTCTCATTGCTGCAGCTTTGTTTTTCTGTGGTTCAGCTTTCAGATCTTCCGCTCTCATCATAAAGCTCAAATCAAAACGGAAACAGCCCATTCTGGACTTTTTCTATATCAGTTTTAACCCTCTGCTGCGCAGCTCGGTTAGCCAAGTGTGAGACTCCAGGCTTGCATTTCTGGCTGCATCACCAGCTCATCTATATGCTAATGAGGAGATGATAATCAATGATGTTCACACATGGTTGCCCCCAATCAATACCACACAGCACTTGCAAATGACTTAAATTGCTGCAATTCATATAGCTAGACACTTGGATGGTGTGTCAGTATGGTAGAGTAGACCATAAGGATGCCCATTATCCTCTGCTGTTATCTGCCTTATTCCAAATAAATGAAATCTCATGTCATTATAAAGTGGATTGAATCCAGCCACATGGCTCTCATTTCACTTAAATGAAGGGATTCCATTTTCATTCATTGTTGACTTTACCTTCTTTTTTAGATCAGGTTGTTGCTTCTGTGCTCTGATCTGACTGGCATGAGCCTCATATGTTTATTATTATCTTCTGTGTTTAGATTGAATAACGTTACAGTAGGACTGAGAGACATTTAGTGCAAGATTTCCCGTTTTTTGTGGTTTGTTTTTTTTTTTTACCTTGTTTAAATAAACTCTTGTTATTACTTGATAGCCTTACCGGTTCACACAATTTTTTTTCTTTTAGTTTAACCTCTGTTTTGCAAGTGTTTTACATTGGCAAAACTCTCACTTCCATAACACCAGTGCTTTCAACCTGCAGCTGAAAAGGCCTGTTTTTCTTTTACTTTCCAGTTGTTTATATCTCGACTAGACAAAATAGAAAATATTTCTTTGCATATTAATGGAACGTCCTCATTCAGTTGATTTTTGCAGCTTTTGTTATGAGATCTCAGGTGAACAGTATGCAGTGGGTTTCAACATTTAAAAAACATTCAGTGTTCTGGCAGCATAAGAGGAGGGGAGACTGTGAAATCATTACCATCATCTTCATTAGAGAGATTTCTTTCGTCCAATCAGCACGCTGCCCTGCAATGGGATTCCTTAAGCACCCCGTTGGCTGTCGCTAGGATACCACATAATCAGGAGGCTGGCCGTACCCTGGTTGGTAGACTGGGGTGTTGATGCTGAGATGATGAGCTCGCTGTGTGTTGGGGGTTGATGAGAGGGGCTGGGGGTCTGAATATAGCCCAGAAACACCCTCATACACGCTCACTCAGTCAGCCAACCAGCCTGCCACTCAGGGAGACAGACAAAGACGAGCTACATTGTGCAGGAGGACAGCACACTCCCGGGGGATGGGGCATCATACCCCTGCATCGCGTTGGGGGTGTCGGAGGAGGTAGGGAGCATCAGGGTTAGGGGGGAGCTTTGTCTCAGCAGAAGAGCATCTCTACAGAAATATCCAAACAGGCGAATGTTTGTAATCTTTTGGCTATTAAAACCCATTAGGCATCGATCGATAGGTAAAGCAGATAAATGCTTTCATGTGGTCTTTATTTATGGGGGTCATCTGAGTGCTATATGCAGACAGAAGGACCCTGATGGAGGAGCCTCTTCCTTATTGTGATCTAAGCTCCATAGAGACAGTCAGTCTGTCTGACAGCTCTCATCATCCTACTGGCTATGCTGATTCTCCAGACACATATCTGATAGTCGGTTCCTGCAGGCTTGTAATGCTAGCTTGAGCATATTTATTTGTCTTCTTTATATTAAGTGCAAAGTCCTGAGATTAAGATGTTGACCATGTACTGGAACTGTATTCATGCCTTGTCAGGCACACTATTGGTTCTGTGGGTTTTTATTTCTTATTTTATTGTTTTGTATTTTGTTCCTGAAACAAATTAAAAGACAGGCTGAGGCTTTTCAGCAGTAGATGGATGACTTTGCTCAGAGAGACAGGGGTTTTTAAACATCATTACCAGAGGGGATTCCCTCCCCTCTTTCCACATACGGAGGCAGACTCTGGGATGTAGGCTAATGACTACTTACAGGCAGGATGGTTTTGGCAGCAGTGGTGCTTTGTTTACTACCACAAACCCACAAATGATCCTATTTTATACATTTTAAGAGAGTCCAAATATGTAAGCATGAATGTTGCATCAGCATTTAGATTAATCTGTGAATTTGCAGCACTTGCTACTGCTACTTTCATCAGCTTTTTTTAAAATGAATGTGTTTTTTTTTATCACACTCAATATCTCCTTGGAGATTTTGTCTTGGTGTTCTGAAATTTCAGGTTTTCATTTCAGTTTGCTTCCTTTAAGTTGCTTCTAAAGAGTATTTTTGCAGAAACAATGCATTTCTACCAGTCAAGCTTCCTTGATCTATTTTTATCCTGAGCTATTTGTGGCTGTTCTGCTTTTGCTAATTTAATGAGTAACATATGGTTAAAGAAAGCTGCAGTTTAGTTCCAAGTCTCCATTGTAACATAAGTGGCCGCTAGAGCTGTTCTTTGCCCCTTAATCCTCTCAAAAGAATAACAAGGAGGAGGAGGAAATAGCTTAAGGATGGCAGCAGAATTGCTTATTTAATTATTTCAATCACGCTTTCCTCTTCACCCTATTTTAAATCCTTATTTTATGCACTCAGACTTCACCCCTTACTTACTCTTTACCCTTTGTAGCCAATAGAACCTAAATGTTATCACGTTTAACCTAAAGAATAGCCCGTATATTCATGGTTTAAGTCCTTTAACATCGTTGTCATTTTAGGCAAATCCCTCTCCACCCAGAGTCATTAATCCCAGCTCTCTCTGGAGTCCAGTCAAATTCTTGATGAGTTCTCGTTCCGTTTTAAATAAAATAAAAACTCAGTTTTATTAAATTCCTTTGACTTTTCCTTGTGTATTTTATATAATGAAATATTTGCACTTGTGAGAGGGATGCCTTCATTCCTTCTTCCTTTTCCTCATCATACATTCCTCCTGATGGCTCTTCCATCTCATCAGCCTACAGAGTTCAGGAGGTTTTAATCTCCTGTATTAATGGAGAAAACTTTATTAAAGAGTCATTTCTCCTTTTGTTGCTGACAATAAAACAAATTCTAAAGTATGTTGTAGAGATGTTGTTTTTTCCACACTGCTCTGCATTTATGGATCACGTTTGTGGGAATATTAATTCTTGCTATTGAAATAATTAAATTCCCAATATCTGAGATGACATTTTCTGATTCTTCTTATTGGAATATATTCTCTTGTAAACTGATATTTTAGCAGCTAATATTAAAACTGCAGCCTACGAAATGTTAGACAAACTTCAAATATTTAGAAAATAACAAGAAGTGATGTAACAAAGGGCATATCCTGAAAAAGATCTAGTGTAGATTTCTTTCAAATATCATATTTTCAAAGGTACATTTCTGAAAACTCCCAGGTATCTGGTATTAATGCCTCGGTGTTTAATGAAAATATTTATCTGCAAAGTTATTTAATATAAAACAAATAGTGTCACATAAAATATTTGTAATTTTTTAATAGTGAATTGGAATTAATTGAAATCTAATTCAAGCAGCTTGTTGTGAATCAAATTAATTCAATTCAGGAGATTAGTGGAGACATCCAGCCCTAAAACCTTTCTTTCTGCATAAAATCTACACTGTAACTTGTTGCTATAATTGTTGCTTTTTACTACATTTAATAGCTTTCTTTGTCCCATGTGTACTGATTCTAATGGTATATTTAAAACACTTTGTACATAAAATATATTATACAAATAAACCCATAATTAATTTTAATAATAAAAGCTTTTATTAAATACACATCTGTTGTCTAATACTAGTTTAATAGGATTTTATTCTCAAAAGAGGCTTTAAATGTTCCTTTCTAGTCAGATGTTTTCTTCTTCTCCACACCTTTTAGCCTGGGACAAAATAAATGTATACAAGGTGTTCTTTTACATAAGGAGATCTGTACTGTTATACACCAAAGCTGTCAAACTAATATTTAAGGGTTCCTGTTGTGCAGGTTATAGATGCTTTCCCTGCTCCAACACACCTGACTTGTATAAAACGGCTCCAACAGCTTCTTGTCATGTTTTATATGAATAAGTATTTTAAAGTGGATAATCCTCCAAAAACCTTCTGGACAATGTCCTTTGAGGGTTAGACTTTAGGACCCCTGATCTGCTATAATTGTTTTTTATTTTTATTAAACTTGACGTATATTTTTAGTTTAAATCAGTTTGTTTTAACATTCTGCACAAAACAGTAATTAAAGCTGATGTTGCATGCAGGGATGTACCAGCTTGACCTATGCACACAATATCAAACCTCTAAAGCTTACAATTTCTAAAGAGCTGCCAAAATGTCTGCATTGGCTAAATTAGTTAATTAAATAAAGTTGTTCCTTTGAACATGTTTGGTTTAATTAAATTACATAAATAGAATGAAATCCAGTTCAGATCATATGTCCAGCAATATGTTTGTAGTTTTTACCACCTTTCAAAAACACATTATCATGTTCCTGGCATACAACAAGCATTTGCATTAATACATTTGCATGGACACAACACCAGGACAGCGTTTACATGTGGCTTGTTCAATGTCGCTGAATTCCTCTTTTCATTAGTTAATTGTCAAGCAACAAACATTTGTTTTGGAGTCTGCACATATGTGGCTTTCTGCAAAGTTCCAGACCTAAATAATTTACCATGAGCCAAAATGAAACATGGACATTTTCTGTTTGCAAAACATGAAGAAACCCTGTAAATAAAGTTATATTTTAGTTTGCTTGTGGTGAAACGTGTGATCAAAGTTTATTTGGCTTTGTAGTAATTAAGTTGTGAAAGTTTTTTTACAGCTTAAGGTTTTAATTTTACTCATAAATTAAGGGTAAAAACTAAAACCTGGTTATTATATTGAGCCAGACATAACAAAGGTTTTTGCTTGTAACTTAATTTACTGCTTAATAAATTACATTGCACATTTATTACTAATGTTTATTACTAAATATTCATTTATTTCGGTCATGTTTTAATGTATTTTGGCATCTGTTTTGTGCTCAGAGAAAGTATTGTCTTTTACTCATATGCTCTCCTTTTTCTCCTGCTCTTCAAGGCAAAGGAGAGCCATTCAGAAGAGTCGGGGGTCAAAGGTGAGAAGAGCAGAGGGCACCATGGAGAGTGAACCCGGAGCCCCTGCCTCCACTGCCAACAGTACTGGGACCACTTCAACCATTAACACCACCACTTCGTCCTCCTCCATCACAACCAGCACACCCAGCACCACAGCTGTTAGCAGTAGCAGCACCTCTAATACCACCACTACTGCTTGTGCTACTTCCATTAGCAGTAGTAGTAGTAACAGCAGTAGTACTAGTACTACTTGCAGTAATGCTAGCAGTACTAGCACTACAGCAGGAAGACAGGCAGTGCCTCAGATATCAGTTTACAGTGGAATACCTGACCGACAGACAGTGCAGGTGAGTGTCAGTGGCTATTTTACACACACCACAAAAGCTGGTTTGAATTCTTTGCTCTGCTGCCTCCTTCTGGTAGAAGCTTAACAAAATTCAGATTTTAGATTTTCATGCTAAAATGTGATTTTAATTTCTCATTGAAAATAAATAAAATGAGTAAAATTAGAGAACAAAGGATAACGATTCCATGGGATCTATTTGGTTTATTAGGCAGGAAAGCTTCTGTTCCTCAGCGACCTTTGCCCTCAGGATGAGCCTCCGTACAGGCTTAGTCTCTCTCTGAATGAGGTGTGCTCAACCTTTAGTGCTGATGATCAGACAACAGGGTAATTGGAGTACTAAACCTCCCTGTCTTGCACTCAGCATGCTCACAATTAAAAAGCAAACACTTTTGTGGAATGACTTCTGGTTCCTAATGCATACATATACATCTACACACACACACACACACTGATTTTACTTTTGACATGTGTCGACTGACTCATTTTCTGATAAAAAAAAAACAAGAAGAAATGTTATATCTAATCACCTGTGCTTCACAGCAATAGTTATATGGATGAAAATTGATGAATTGATGATCAAGAAAAAAACAAACAAACACTTGTTAATTTTATAACATGCATCCCAATGTCTAATTCTGCCCTGATTCAGGAACTTTGTAGATATAAAAGACACAGTTTGCTCATTATTACAGCTTTGCAGAGGTTTTGCTATGATCATGCTGGTTTTTACAGAGGAATTTTACACCAGGCGTACATGTAAACATCTCTCCTAGTATTTTTTAGGAAAATATTTCCTGCTTCCAGTCATGTTCTCGGCTTATCATCAAGAAGCCACTAATTAGAGGCGTGTTTGAGCAGGAACATGTCAAATATAATACAGTGCAGAAACTACATAAACACACACAAATAGGTTATGTTACACAAACTATGCTGTGACAATCACATAGTTATTGATTTATAGTTTTGTTCTGCAACTAAAGATTGTACAGATTATTATACAGCTGTAGATATAAAGCAATGAAATCCTGACTAAATTACCAATACATACATAATAAACTGAAAGTTGCAGTTAACCACAATGTGATAACTAAATGATTTACTCTTCTATGACAGTATTATGTATGCTGTAGTTGATCACGAATAAGTTTTACACTACAGTGTTTCTTTTAAAATCAGGACGTAGAGCTTGTACAGCAAACCTGAATCAGATGAAGGACTCATTACCAGGATGAGGGAGATGAGCCTTTTGATTCAGATGTGTGGGAAGAGGGCCACATCTAAAGGTTGCAGGATAGTTTGAGGATTGGAGGGGGGGGGGGGGGGGGGGGGGGGGGGGGGGGGGGGGGGGGGGGGGGGGGGGGGGGGGGGGGGGGGGGGGG
>JBAMIG010000003.1:10597858-10611575 GCA_037177335.1 Kiunga ballochi
TCTATGGATGAGAAAAAGCCTACAAGTCCTTCCGCAGTTTACGTAAATGGTCTTCCTCTCTGGTCCTTTATGCCGGTGTTACAGAAAAATCTGTAACACCTGTTTGACACAAACTGTACATTTCCAGCGGTTCACAAGAAATTCTTTGAGACAATACGCCTTTAAAAATATTTTACATATATATCGGCCTCTTTCTGTTTTGTTTCCAGAGAATTACAATGAAAACAGGCAGAATGGGTTTTTTTCTAGTAACAGTCGGTGAATACTGTCAAGAAAAGCAGGAAGTGGTGTAGCGACACGTCATCCACTGTTTTGATTTGAGAATGGACCAAACTAAAATAATAAACGTCTTTTTTTGTTTGTTATTGGAAACAAAAATTCCTAAGTGGTCAATGTGATTAGAGGCTTGAGTTTATTTTATATATGAACCGTGTTATTGATATGCTTAACAGATTGGATTGGATTTTAATGTATTTTTTTTAGGTCCCCCCCCATATTTCATCGATAATAGTTTGCCCCAGTTTTGAACTGAATGATGTTATGATCGCGACTTTTAAACTGTACACAGATAAGCTGATGTCATCTTTTTATGAAGGGGGACGTTTTGGTTTTCTGCTTCTTAAATCAATTCATTTATACCCACAGGCCAGGTAAGGTATGTATATTTCTTCGTACTTTTCATTGTAAATGGGCGAAAATAATTGAATAGTTAAACACAATTGTAACACTGCACAGGACAATTTTCCCTATTGTAACAATTAGTTTAGAGAAAAATGTTGCACCTTGGTTTGTTATAATTGAGTTGTTTGATTAAATTATCAATACCACAAAATATTATAATCACATTAATTATTCACAGGATATGCAGCTTTTCCCTTTTTTAAAATTGTGGCTTCATAGGAGGTTGCAATGCTTGCTTTGTTACATCATAGGGTCTGTTTATACTGTTAACAACATGCTGAGTTACCACACATTAATAAGAACGTTAAATGTTGTGGACCGTGGCAGAAATGTCAAGCCAAAGAGAAGAGGTCAGTGATGATTCTCCCTCTGACCTTCCATGTTTGGAAAAACTGGAATCTCCTGCAGGTATGATGCGTTATCACAGTAGTTACTGTTTTCAGGCACATTCAGGTACCATTAGTAATTGAGCTATTACCAGTGTGGCATTTTTAATCATCTCTTTGAGTGTCTGTTCTGTCTATGATGCCAGGGAGCCCACCCACTGCCTCATTATCCAGTCTGGTGGAGCTGGAAAACTGTGTTTCCAACCTGAGCCTTGCACATGAGATAGTGGTGAACCAAGACTTCTGCTTAAAACCTGGAGCCTCTCACACAGACAGGCAAGATAAATACCATTGATTCTTACATTTGAAGGTAAAAGCATTGAATTAAATGTAACTTATAGTTTTTTTCTGCTTAGCTTGGAAGGGAGAGTGAAGGAGATTATTCATCAGGCATTTTGGGACAGTCTTCAAGAAGAGCTCAGCAGTGACCCTCCAAACTACAACCACGCAGTTCTTCTGCTGCAGGAGGTCAAATATGTAAGTATCCACCTTCAAAGAGTCCAGTGTCACTTTATAGTTTGCTTTGAAGATCAACCCAAAAAGTCTGTAAAATTATTACTTCTTCTGGCTTTTAGTGGGTCTGGAGATGTTTTAGCTTATCTTCTGACTTGAATAGACTTAGACTTGATTTTATTGATCCCTTTGAAATGACTCCTTGGGAAATTAGATTTCTAGCAGCTTATAAGTAAAGACTTCTAAATACAAAGAAACAATAATACAATAAATAGAACAGCATAGAAATACAATAAAAAAGAAAATAGAAAAAAAAATATATTGACTATGAATAACTTATAATGATTGTATTGTGGTAGTTACTGAAGTCTGGGTAAGTTGGAACAAAACCAGTATATTACTTCTAGTCCTCTTTCTGTCCTCTGTACTCTCTCTATCTCCTCCTCTTCCTAAGTGAGGAGTTGCAGAGTGATGGCATAGTGGAGTTCTTGATCCTGTTGCTCCTACATCTGAGCAGGAGCAGTCTGTCACTGATCATACTCCTCTGACTGCTGATGATGGTGTGCAGGGGGTTGCTGGTATTGTCCATAATATCCAGCAGTTTGTCCAGTGTCTGCCACTGTCCCCAGAGTGTCCAGCTTAATGCTGACCACAGAGAATACACAGTGCATAATAATAAACTCTTCAAGGAACCATTTGAATAATTCTGTATTTTATCTTCTGCAACAAAAACACATATTTGTTACGGTGTTAATCGAGGACAGCTTGGTATAAAGTCTGACAGTCCTCATCTTCTAACTCTAGTGCTGTAAGTGTTCAGGTAATTATTTATTTGCTTTATTCACTTTTACAAAAGTCTAAAGCTCTACTAAGTGCAATATTTTCAATAAACTGGATAAAATAAAAAGTGTTAGTATGTATTTTCATACTATATAAATTATTCTTAGGGCTGATTTCCTAAACAGAAACAAGGAGACAATACTTCTCTTATAAGTGTTGCCCCACACTGTTCATCAATAGATAAAATATGGTAAACCAGAGCATAATGCAGCATTGTCAATGTGTTAGTGTCTAGAACATACATTACCTTATATAAAGTACCGGTAAGTGATTGTTTCTTATCCAGGACACTAAATTCATACACTTTTTAATGCACATTCCAACTATAGAAAGTAAAATGTATTTTGGTTTTTATTACTAAAATGCAAGAACTTTTTCATATTAAGAGACAGTTTATTATCATCAAACCATCTTTATACATTAATCCTTTCATTTGTAATGCTTTCTACATTCTCTCCAAAACCAAAAAAAGTGGTGTCGTTTGCAAACAAAACAAAATCTATTAACTGCAAAACAGATAAATATTGTTACTATATGAAATAAAGGCTTTGGGACCTCAAAGGAAGCCTTGTGGTATTTTACATCTCATCATCTTATTATTTAAACCATAACTATACATTTCAGTTTATAGTAGAGTATTTAGTATAGACAATTTTATAGTTTATCACCTGTTTTAAAATGTTTTTGCTGTGTTTATATCTAGAAAAACATCTGTGCTGAAAGATTAAAAAAATATATATACCCCAAAGGTTTTATTACAGTATATAGTCTACTATTTACAATATGTATATCTATCCCATCACTGTCAACTAATTTCTTATCCTTGGTATTTGTATAAATAGTTTTAATTTAATACCTCTAATAAAACAAATTCAATTCCTTAGCCCTTTCAGTAACATCTTTAACTTCCTTTTGCCCATTACTTAAATGTAACAGATCTGTGAGCTTCACTTTATCACCCATCACATCATTTAATTAAAATTATTCCAAGCACCTATGAGATTATTCTGAACTTTGAACCCTTGAAAAGAAAATTGTATTATTAAATTGACAGCTGGGGCATCATAGTGTAGTTCTTTTATGTGACATGCTGGTGTGAATAAATCAAGATAGAGAAATCCTAAGTGGAAGTCACACACCCCCTTTTTTCCCTGGCTGGGTTTGAAGGTTTGTATTCCAGAAACCTGAGTAGCATAGCGATGGAGATAAAGCAAATGGATGGCTTCGACTAAAATCTAAATGTTTCACCCTAAAAGAATGTGTAAAACCTCCAAATGAAAGATGGACCAGGCTTTCTGGAATTTCCTAAAAGATCAAAATTTTACCATATAAAAAAAAAATCCAATATATCTCAATAAAAAATGCAATTCTAGTAAACCCTATGCACAGCAACTTTTACACTACATGGCTTTTACATCAGATAGCTGTAACCTGGTCTTTCTTAACTAAAGTGCAGCTCTTCATCACTGTCCTTGATCAGCTCTCTCCCACAATGCCTCGCATCTAATCACAAAATGTCATGGCAGTTTAAAATCAGTGAAATGACTAAAGAGGCACGAACACTTAAAACATTTTTGTAAAGATAAAAACCAGCAGAAGCCTTTTTCCACAGTTTATATGTTCGCCTCATGTATAAACGTGTTCTCTCTGGATATTCTGGCTTCTTTCCACTCTTTAAAGACATGCATAGTAGGCTAACTAGTCACTCTAAATTGTCCCTAGGAATGAGTGTGAGCTTGAATGGTTGTTCGTCTCTCTGTTGGCACCTTTGATGGACTGGCAACCTGTTCGGGGTGTATCCTGCCTCTGCTAACTGCTGGGATAGACTCCAACCTCCCCTGAAACCCTGAATTGGATTAAGCAGTATAGAAAATGACTGAATGAATGAATAAAGCCCCGCAGTAAGCTGGATTTTACACAACTCCCATTGGACTCAGCTGATCAGTGACAGTTATCTGATGCATGATCCATGATTACTATCTCCAGTTCCACCACATCCCAAAGAGGCTTTTCTAGATTAAGATCTGGTGGCTGCAGAGGTCGTTGGAGTACGATGAACTCATTGTCATGTTCAACAAACCAGTTTGAGAAGATTTGTACTTTTTGAGATCGTAGATTATGGTTCTAGAAAAAAGCCGTCAGATTACAGTACTCTGTTCCTATAAAATGATGGACAGCCAGAGCATCGTTCTGCTTGCTTTAATGCAGACAAGACAAGTTTAAAAGAAATAAATAAAGGGATGCACATGTTCAACAACTAAATACAGGTAGGTTGTGGTGCAGTTAGAACCAAGGGGCCCAAAGAGCTCCTAGATAATATCCCCCACATGATAGCACCACCCAGAGTCCAAAACCTGTACAATAGTTTCAGTTTCCTTCTTTCTGACAGGTGTGTGTGTAGTTTTCTGTTTCAAGCATCAATATGTTGTATGTTCAGAGATGGTTTTCTGGTTGTAACCACTTCCTATTCAAGTGACTATTTCCTTTCAGTCGACTCCAACTCCTGTGGCCCTTCTCTGACATCAACCCCAGAGACAAATGTCCTTTAGAATCCCAGGAGATCAGCCATTTCTGAAATAATCACACCATCCTGTCAGGACATGACAAAGAAATTGAATATATTTAAAGATAAAACCTGAAAGGGTCACAAAACTTCCTCCACTTAAATAACCAGAGTTGAAAATAAATCAAAGCTTTTTTTTTTTTTTTTACAAATAACTGAACTGATTAAAGTGTAGATGTCTGAACATAAACGCTTGTTTGTCATTAGATGCTATTGTCGCTGCTGCTGCCTGGACATGTCAGGCTGCGAGCCCAGCTGGACGCGGTGCTCGACATGGAGCTAATTCAGCAGCAGGTCGATAATGGAGCTCTGGACCTAAACAGACTGGCAACATTTATCATTGACACCATGGCAACTTTATGTGCTCCTGTGCGGGACCTAGAGGTCAAAGCTCTTCGGGACCTCAATGACCCTGTGGAACTTCTCAAGTAAGAGACAAATCAGGGCCCGACTGACGTCAGAGTGTGGAGCCAGTTGTGTTTTTTCAGGGTAATACAGGATTTGGGAAAATCTTGTAACCATGTAAAATAAAAGTCGGGGAACAGTTACCTTAAATTCAATTTAATTTTATGTTAAGATGCTCTTTTTTTTTTGCTGAGGTGATCTAACAATAACAGCAATTTTTTTCTTCTTCTTCTTCGTCTTCTCTTGAGGGGGGTATTTCGTGTCTTGGGACTGATGAAGACCGATATGGTTAACTTCACCATCCAGAGCTTGAGGCCTCATCTCTTGCAGCAAGCCGTGCAGTACGAGAGAGCTAAGTTCCAGCAGATCCTGGATAAGCATCCAGGTGAGGAGAGATTTCCTGTCTGTGGGTTTCAGTCTCCAGTTTCACTGATACAGTGACGGTAATACAGTACAGTATATGCAAACAATCAAAGTGACTTTATGGGAGAAAAATACTTAATTTATCCCCGAAGGAAATGTGTGATTATTTAATGCTGCAGTTTGACTTGCATCACTTTGTGTTACCCATCCAACCATTTTTCATCCATTGTATCATGTGAAGTGCAGATACAGATACATACATACATACATAGATTCTTTATTAATGTCCCAAGGAAAATGTACATTTCAGCAGCTTGACAGAATTATTGAGTTAAATAGGCATATATACATTTAAGTCACACAAAAAGAAGAATAAATAATGTTAAAATAAGATAAAACAAGGTAACCAGTGGATGCCATCAGTATGTCAGTCTGAAGTCTGCATATACAACATGACAGAGTGTAAAAATAAGAGGTTATTTTAAAAAAGCGTGTTTCTCTGCAGCTCTTTTTAATGACCTCTCAGGGAATTCTTAAAGAGACGGGGTAGGAATGACTTTCAAAGTGGGTCACTGAAGCTGCACCTCTGCCTGGATAATAGAGATATGCATTGGATGATACAGGTTTTCCATGGTGGATGAGAGTCTGTTCAGTGTCCGTCGTTCTGCCACTGATGTCAGACTGTCCAACCACTGACCCTGCTTTCCTCACCAGCTTCTGATGGCTAATCACTGCACTGTTGCTCAGACTGATCAGAATCCCTGCTGCAGTGACAAGATGTTAGTCTAGTAATCAGAACAGTAAATATCCTTAATAATGCTATAAATCAGCCTTAAAAAATAAACCAGGATGTTCTCAGTCATTTTGTTCATGTTCTGTTGGTCTGCAGCTAAAATTTATGCTAATTACTGTTAATCTGTGATGTATTCCTTTATTACCTTAGAAAATTATTCCTATTTCTTTTGTTCAACCAGCTGTTCAAAACACACAGATGTTACTTTATTAAGGGTGTATATGGGACCAGATAGTTTTACATATTTGTATTTTTTATGAATTGCAAACAACTGTTGACTGCATGAAGACAGACCCACGCTGTCTGTAGAAATGAATAACTTTCTTGTTATGTGCCCATGAAGCGGTTATGAAAATGATGCTGCTGCATTCCTGCCAAAAGACCGGCTTAAATCCTACACACCAGACCTGCAAAGAGACTTACGACTTAAGCCGTTTTCACACATGAACCCCCCAGAATGTGCACAGCGTTACCCGTGTAGCTGTTTGTTTCCCTTAAAACACTCATTAGTTACACCTACCACCTTATCAGTCACTCCAGTGCAGCTACAATAGATGAAACGTTTCCATTTGGATTTGTTGTTCCTCCTCAGCTTCTTTGGACAACACCACCACTTGGCTTCAAGCGGCAGCAGCGGAGGAGTCTAAGGCCATATCTACAGCTGATCCCACTGCTTCCGACGGACAGGTTCTGCTCAGCGCCTCTGCTGTCCTGAACCGGGCTTACATGGGTGCGCTTCACTGGGATCCACAGGACCAGAAATATCCCGAGGTCGGCAGCAGTTAGAAAAATTGCATCTCAACATACATTTCATGATGTTGCGTGATATTTTATTGATTGCCGGGGGAATATTCGGCTGCTCTGTGCACTTTTCTTCACCTTGCTTAAGTGTAAAGAATGTGACAAGGTATTAAAGCTGTTGCAGAACAGCAGAACAAACCCGTTTTTATCTGATGCATCAACACAGCTCGGTCAGGTGAACTCAGTAAACTCATTTACCAGCATAAATAAGGTGTGAATGTGTCCAGTTTTACTAATAAGCAAATAATTTGAGCTAATATTTATATAGAAAAGAAGCTATCAAAGTGTCTGAGGCTACTTATTCATTATGTTAATTATAAAGCATGAAGTTTCTTCCAGCTTCTCTTGGAATATTCTCACGCCTCCATCATCTGTTGTAGATCAGGCACAGCTTTAGTGACCTTGTTTCGTGTTCCACACGCAGACGGTGCTGATGGACCGAGCCCGTTTGGACACTCTGAGCCGGCAGCTCCAGATGCTGGTCCTGGAGGCGTCAGTGCTGCTTCTGACCAACGCTCAGTTCAGGAACGTCTTTATCCACCTGCAAGGCTTTGTTGGTAAACTCAGGCAGTCCATCACTGCCCTGCTGGAGGGCAGTCACACCAGGTAAGAGGAGGATGTGGTGATGCATGTACTGGCTGTCACGAGGAACAGGTAGTGTTTGACTAAGACACCAATGGAGGTGACAGGATGCAACGAGCCTGTCGGAACAGATCCACCTAACCTCATTCTTTCTGTTCAAGAGAAGTCCTGTCATCAGACAATGACTGTCAAAGGACAAAAGCCCACCATGTAGTCAAGTTTGGGTTTTTTTCTCCTCCCAAAACCAACCTTTTAAGTTTTATTTTTAATCCAATCACCCTTAGAGAGAAAATTGTAGAGCTGTAAGCCAGTTTATGTCAGCTCTGTGGTATGATGCTTGTTTTGGGTGCATAAGGGAAGCTGACCTGAAGAGGGCCCTGTTGGGGATTGGAGAGACAGTGCTGAAGCAGGTGGCTGATGCTGTTTGCAGCCTGGGAGGAGGAGCGCTACCTCAGAAGAGCCAGGATCTGCTGAGGGGACAAATATCAGACTTGTGGAAGGAGAACAACCCTGTTCGCACACTCATAGGTCAGGCATGAATCTAATAGCAGCTATTTATTAGTTGCTCTGGTGGTTGTTCACTTTATTTGTAGCGTTCAGAGTTACAGGGATATTTACATAGGAAAAGTCTGTTTATTTTTTGCATCTGAAAAAAATATTTTTGTCTTTCAATTGGTGCTGGAAAATGGCACCTTTCATCTCGGTTACCTCTGTCCACGTGGAAGCTTTTAAACTTTGCGCAGGGCTGCAGCATGATGTTGAAATCTCTCTTTTTCTGAATCACACACAGGAGAAAGGGTTCAAGGCTTCCTCCTGGCTACGCAGCAGGGTGGCCTGGCTAAAAGAAGTCCAGAGCTGCACTTTCCCCTTGGGCTGGTGAGCGCTGAGCTCACAGAGCTGGGAACGGCCTTTGGGCGAATCGTCCACTTCAACCGAACAGTCTTCGGCCCGTTTTATGCACCCATCCTCAGGAAACTGCTGCTCCCAACAGCACCGGAGACCGGAGAGGACTTGCGATAAATTATGGGTGACCTGAACAGAAGCTGCCATTTGGCATTAAGTTTGTCACTTTAAAGCAGTGGAGACAAAGTAAAAATCCAGCCTGGAAGCGGTTCCGACCAGTCACTAAACGAGCTGCATTTAATGATCACAGTTTATCTGCCACATAAACGAGCCTGTTAGCGAGAACACCTCTTCTAAACGTGCAGGTAGATCCAAAAACATGGCAGTTCCTTTATATTATGGCACCTGGATTTGCCACCTCTGTTTTAGAGTGACAAATGTGGAGAATGGCTTAGTTGTCTCACTCACAACATAAAACCAGGCAGCTCAATGTATAGTCCTTCTGTTGTTTAATTGACATTTACAGTCTCCAGAAACCAAATGTTTTCTCAGATGTCAGGACTAAAATGTCCAAGTGAACGCATAAGGCAGTTACTGAATAATTATTATAGTACATGTAAACCAGATAACATGTGTACACAAAACAAGACTGTGAAATAGAAAGAAATCGTCACATTTAGTCATAACAACAGAATGAAATAGTAACAAAAAAAACCCCAAATATTTTGTAAATAATACATTATACTAAGTTATAATATGTAGCTGGGTGTGTTTACGTTGGCAAACATGTCCGTATGACTTACCAAAGACATTACGCACTTTTTTTTATTAATTTCTTCCCCTTCTTTTTTGCATTCGTATTATAAACAAAAATATACAGATGTGTTTCCTACACTCGTGGGTTATATGGGGCAGAGGTGGGGGGGGGTGAGGTCGAGGGGACATGGTACTAAACGGTGTTTTGTTTGTAAACAAAGTGCAAAGTTATTTCATATTTCACACAGCCATTCAAACTGCACACGTTACACAATAAGCAAATGAAAATGTGCCGTTAAACCAGAACACAGCGCCAAACTAAATACTGTCTACGGGTTTATCATGGGTTTATTAAGAGTGTGAGTGTTTCTGTTTGGATTTTTCTCGTTTTAAATAAATTAACCCGATGAATAATGATTTATCCTTTTGTTCAGCTCTTATCTACATTGTGTGGAGAAAGTGTTTTCAGTTATTCATGTCAATGCTTTCTATTTTCTATTAAATTTCTGGGACAGTGTTGGTAATAAAGCTTTTGTGCAACTTTTTATGTGTTTTTTTTCCTGTTTGAACTTCCAAACGCTAATATATTATCTATTTTTTACTAGATTATAATAGTGATTCTTTTAAATACAGATTTTCTTTTTCCTTTCCTTTACCTTTTTTTTTTTAAACAGATTTCACAGCACATACGGTCCCATCCAAACATTTTTCTCTGTAAATACTACATGCTGCATCATTACAAGAGCATATTGTCTAAATTCCTTTCTAGATTGGTTTGTAAATACAGATTTATTTAAGCAGCTACTAGAAATACAGTCGTCCCTGCCTGTGTCATTTGATGTGCATGAAATTGACCAATTTGAGCAAGATATTAAAATAATTTCCCCTGGTTTATAAATGAATACAATTTTCAAATAAACTTGTGGTGATGCTAATAGTTGCTTTCGTTCATATTTATCATTGTGTGATGAAAGGGGTCACAGTGATGGCTCATAACACAAGGAATCAGGCTGTACACTTCTCAAGCAAGTTTTAAGACTCAGATCAGACTTTGCATCATTTAAATCGAACACCCAGCATGTTAAGCCAAAATGAAACACTTTAAAAACAGTAATATCATTTAAAGACTTGTTAGTTTGAGGTATGATATTTCTACAAAGGGCTAAGCATGCAAAACACTGGCAATGCTCCTATAACTCTGAGTGAAGTTGCTACAGTCTGAGTGGGACCAGTGACAAATCACAGACAGATGCAAGAGAAATGTTCCAGAGGTCTGTCTCTGAACAGCCCCTGTTGATGTCTTGGAAGGATTTCCCCAAATCTTCAAAGACAAACATTTTAGTTGCCGTTTGTTTTTGAAGACTGTGGAAATGCAAACAAGATTGTCACAGCATTACCGATGTGTGTTTTTTCAAAGATCAGCAGGCACTCGGATGCTTACTTCTGCGACTTGAAAGTAATAAAATGCACGAGAGGCATGAACTGGGCTAATAGTTTGTTTAGATTACACGTTGCACCACCCACTAATCTCTTCAGCAGGGAGAACACTGAAAGTACAATTGAGCATTAATTACCATGCTGCCGCGTCACTTTTGATTTCAGACAGCGAGCTTAACGTGCCTCTTTTCAACCATTCAGTCATGTAAAGAAAATCAGTACTGACAAAAAAATCAAGCTTTTTTTTTTAAAGTTTGTATTATTTAATTTCATTAATATAATATTGCTTTGAAATTTAAAACAGGGCAACATTTCCAAACCACACTCTGTCCGTGTAAACGGGCAAAGTGTTGTATGCTGGCACATCTTTTTTTTTTCCTTATGGATCTTCTTATCCTTTCATAACTCCAGCTTTTACTACCTTAGATGGACCTAAACCAATGGAAGTTCTATCTAATGGTCTGTGCTGCTTTAAACATGACAGAAGGTATATGACAAAAATCAAAAAGTCACATGTCAGCTAGGAAATAGACTTTTTGGTTGACCTTTGTTGGGGCAGAAATGGTGTAGTGGCTTTATTTATCTGCTGATGTGGGACCACAGGTTACCTTTAGTCTGTGAGTTGTGATTCATCAAGAGGCAGTGCAGAAGCAGGGATTTACAGAGGGAAATTTAGGTGTTAGAGTTGGTCGGCCCTGCATGTCACTCAGGCTTACCTCTCAAATTTGTCTCTCAACCTTTGTTTATTTCGCCCTTTCTGCTCTGCTCACTAACACAACACACACAAAGATACTCGAACAGGCTGCTCCCCTTCAACTCACAGCTTGGTATCCGGAAACTTGAACGCTGGGGCGAGCTACACAAGGAAAACACCAATGTTAAAAAAGACGGGTACATGCACAAGCCGTATCATGCCACCAAAAACTTGCTTTAAATAGCTCTGCTCATTAAAGTGTAATGCTTTCATGTATTGCATTCATACTAGAGCAGGTTGTCTTGGTGACACACAAAATGGAAGAACATACATGACGAAATGCTGGAGTGAGGACGATGGCAAAATGGAGGGATGAGGATGAATTGCTTTATTAAGCGTGTAAACGTAGAGAGGGAACATAAAGAGCAAATGGCAGATGAGTGAGAGAGGACGAGACGCTGCTACAGCACATACAAAGACTGCTCAGGCCAAGTGCATCAGAGGGGACAAAAACAGAAAAACACTGCCAACATGCATCATCAGTGGAAGCTAACAGATAAAAGAGTCAGAACAAAGTGGCGATGACACAGCCACAGTACCACACACAGAGCAGTTACATCTAAACAGTCAGACTCCAGACACAGTGTCTTTAGAGAGGAGTTCAGTCCCTCACTTCTCCTGCAGCACACAGAGACAAGGACAGTGGCCAGTGATGTAACAATCCAAACTCCCACCGAGACAGAAACACAGCATACAGTACGCACAGTGTGCAGGAAGGTGGTGCACAATGGGAGCGAACCCAGATATGTGTCAACTCCACAACAAGCAGTTTTGATTCACAGTGCAAGAGGTAAAATTTGTTTTTCTTTTCCAAAAAAAAAAGAAGCGTGTCAAGTTCCCAGCATAACAACATGGTTCGCATTAACAACATTTAGATTTGGCTCTTTCAGTGCAGCGGATTACATTTTTTCACTGCTGTTTATTTTCAAGTGACACACTTTGCGTGCGCTGTACCTAATTTTAAATTGGTGTGAAAGTAAATACCTACCCATGTAATCATGACGATAAGATGATATTTAGGAAAATGCACCAAACTGTGCTTGGGTTGTGGGAGGGGGTTGTCAATACACTCACGATCATGTGTTGGTTACAAAATTATTTGAAACAGAGAATCAATGTCAGAATCCCAAATAAAGCTAATTTTTTGTTATGTTTTGAGGGATTACTTACTTTGTTTTGTTTGCTTTTTTTCCTGGTTTTAATAACTAACTAATGGATTCTTAATGAGTTTTTCAGTTTGCCCAAGTCTATCAAAACGTATCACAAAATGCACCAATATCCCCTGTTAGAAAACAAGATTTTAAAGGGGATAGTGCTCTCTGTAACACAGTGCTGTTTGTGTTTTTTAAATAGATAAACAGAATATTTAGTGATTTGCAGGCTTTCAGCGCTACAGTAAATGCTGACAGGCACTGGGAAGTACAAGGCCAGAGCAAGGAGTCATCCTGACAAACCAGTACCATTATTCAGCCAACAGCCTCCCAGTCACAGTCTAGCCAGTACACCAGAAAATCAGAAGTCTTGTCCTGTTATTATTTTTTTTTTAAAGTCTTTTAGAAACAGGATGGAGGCGTGCAGTTGGTGGGTGGTGGTGTTCAGAAGGGCAGAGGAAGGAAGGTGGAATTATAGTTGATTACAGGTAACCGTAATGACGTAAGGCTGTTGTCCACAGTAAAAGTGTAGGAAGCTTGTCCTCCAGGGAATACAAGTACACGTTTTTTAATTCTTGGTCTGCTTTGAGCTCAGACATCAGTGATTGTTCCTTTTTCTTTTTTTTACCGATCCAACGTCGTCTTACTATGACGTCTGTACAATTAGTAGAAAAAAATACACATGTTGTTTGCTGCATGTTGCTGTTTTGTCTTTCATTGAATAATTGTCCATCTTGTACCCCATGCTAACAAAGTAGCCGCCTCATAGTGCCTCATAGTGCCTCATAGTGCCTCACAGTGGTAGATGCCTGGTAAGACAGGACAGGCTACAGGTGGAGAAAGAAAAATTTTTTTAAAAATTAAAAATTAAATTAAAGAATTAAAGCCAAGCAACCAAATTTTAAAATA
>JBAMIG010000003.1:10649812-10667505 GCA_037177335.1 Kiunga ballochi
AAAAACATGAATCGCTTTATGAACAGCAAGAAAAGCAGGGCTGCAGTCAAGACAACCTTAAAAATCACTCTCAGATCCAAATGGACGGCTCAGCTATGCCTCATCATGTCTTCCAAAAAAATGTTTGACATGTGCTGTGCAGTGTGGTGCAAAATCTGCAGCCATCTTGTATTTCTTTATATTTTCCTTCCAAATTTTATGACTAAAGTTTTTATTATTTTGTCATTATTCAGTTGTTTCATTTTATGTGTTAATGAAATATAAGAAATGAGATTTTCTCTTTTTTTGGTGATATTTGGTAAACTACGTAACATCGACCAGTAAACCACAGTAAAAGCACAAAAGTAAAGTGCTAATGCAAGGAATGAGCCAGTATTGTGTCTACATAAAACAGATCATTTAGCAAAGGAACCCATTTTAAATATTTAGGCGCTTTCGACCAGCAGTTTGTCACAAAGTCCCCCAATTTGTTCCACTTCTGTAGCAGCTAGTACAACAAAGTAAACAATAACTATGTTTGACAGGAGGAAAATAATACTTTTCCACTACAAAGTGGAAACCCTATTATCTGACACCCTGGCATATTTCAATGTAGTGTGCAGCTTGACCTTAAAAATGTAGAGGAAACTGGACTATTGGAGGAAAAAAGAAGTGATGGGTCTGAAAACTACCTACAAAAAAAAGATCTGCCGCGTCAGTGTCTGAAAGAAACAAAGTTTTTTCATAATAATGTCAAAGAAATCTCAATGGACTGATGTGTTTCCTGGCTGTTCAAACAGCAGTGGGAAAGTTCAGCTGAGGGAAAAAATAATTCAGTGGTGTTTTAGCTGGAGCGTTTGTCCACTGATGGCGGTGGGTTTGATGCAAACACATACAAAGAGGAAATAAACATAAAAAAAACATGTACACTACAAAAACTTAGTTTCAAAAACAAGGGAAAAAAAAGACAAAAATGAGGTAAATGTTCTTGTAAAAAGATAAATTATCTGCCAAAAGAACAAGAAAATTTGACCCATGAAGAATTCCCAAATCATGTAAAAAAAAAACTACTTATTGAAAAAAATTTTACCTTTAAAAAATAAGCATATGTATCCTTAATTTAATATGTTTAATCTTACTTAGATTTCAGTTTTTGCAGTGCACTTTATTCCCACTAAAAAAAACAAAGTAACATTAATAATTTAGGGAAACAGCCGTGAATCTGACAGGATATTGTTTGTATTTATGTTGACGTCCAGCTTATGGGTAATGTTTGTTTCGCAGGTAAAAGCTGATGGACCGTGCCAACACCGTGTTGCTAAAAGTACATTTTTAAATTTATTGTTTTTGCTCGGATCTCAGAGCATTGTTGTGACCAGAAAACATTCAGCCAGCAACAATCACAGATCCCAGTATCCCACAGCCTAAACTAGTCACAGTAAAACTTTGCCAAATATCTCAGACAATAACAGAAAAAAAAAGGCTTTTCCAAATGTTTGACTTTATTTCTTTACTAACCTAATGTGGTATTTTAATAAGAACTCATCAGGTTTTTCATAATGTATTATTAGTAATTAACATTTCTTTGTCATATTAGGCTCAGTTTACCTTTATACACTTTGATCTAACTAAAATGATAAACAGAATATCAATATATTTATGATTTAATGATTTGTAAAAAAAAAAAAAAAAAGCAGCACACAACAGTGTTGAAGCCTGTCTGGGTGTTTTCAGCATCATCTTAAAGATACTTTAAGTCCTCAAAATATGAAAAAAATGTTAAATAATAGTTTTAGAGTGAATCGTCGTCTGAATGACATCATAACTAAGATTACAGTAAACAAGAACAACATTGTAATAGTTAAAAGGTATCATATACACTAATAGCTGCTCCAAGGAATAAAGTTACATCGCCACCACATCACCAAAGCCAACAGGAAACTAATGAACAAACTGGTCTCTTAGTGGAATCTTATTGTCATTTTTTGTTGTTTTTATTTTTCTGCATAAGCACTTGGTGGAATTAGTCAAAAAAGTTTGATATGCTGCTGAAAATATCATTTATCAGACATTATCTCCAGCTATTTAAGTTCAGTAAAGAAACTATTAGTTTATTACAGGGTCTTGGCAGTGCTCAAAAGTGCATTGACTTGATGCTTTAAAGTGCTCAAAAATCTCAAGTTAAGGCTTTTAGGGATATGAGACAGGGTAAGGGACTGCTCACAGTGGGTTGGAATTGGATGGCGCAAGATGCACTAAAGGAGCCAAAAGAGAGCATGAGGAGACAGTGGAAGCGTGGGTCGGCCCTTGAGACACGTACTGAGTGGATGTGGAATGACAGCACAAGCCCAATTAGTCTTGGATGCCAGGGCTGCTACGGGGAGGTCGGTGCAAGTGATCAAGCCATTCATGCATTCAAGCCCGCGGGCATTCTCTGCAGACAGCTTGGGTAAAGTTACTCTATTACTGCTTCTGCCGGACTCCTAATCATACTTAGTCTCTGTTCTCCCTCACTTCCTTCCTTCCTCTCTGAAAATGTGCTTGTCCCGTTTGCCTAACACTGGGTTCATTTTCTTTTCATACATTTTTTTTTTACATGTACATGCATACTAGCACACCTTCTCTGGATATTAACACACCCCACAGTGCCACTCCCCCTGTCTCCTCTTTGTTTCCCATCCCTAGAGCTTGAGTATTACCTCATCCCACTCTGAGGCAAAAGAAGCCATGCGATCCATGGAGGGCTGCAGAGAACAGCAGTTAGACACAGATCCGCTGCGGCCAGCCAAACATCCATCCTCCTCTCCAAGTGGAGACGCCAGCAAGTCAGAGTCGGACTTGGACAAGCTTCGGATAAGCCCCAGGTCTGTAGGTCTCACTTTAACCCCTTCTGGTGGTGCACACTGAGCCAAAACTTTGCTCACATCCTGAACGTCTGTTTCAGGGTTCTGGATCACCGTGGTGGGGTCGACATCTGGTGTGCACTCTGCCATTGTTGAGAAACTGCCAAAGCGCAGCTCAGGGTCTTCAGTTTATCTTCAGCAAATAGTGACACCCTGTCCCTGTAGTTTTTAAACTTCTTGTTGAGGCATGTGAGTTCCTGTAGTGGAAAATACAGATTGACTAAATAAAAAAAGAAAACACAGCAGATACAGATATATTTCTGCCTAGTTACTAACTCAAAATCATCTAAAGTTCTTCTGTTTAGAGAGAAAGACAGAGAAAGGCTTATAGTGGACAGAAATAATATCTAGGGTCCACCCACTAGTTATTTCCTGATACCCTCCCCTCAGAGAATAGCTGCCTTCTTTGATATTCTAACGTTTTCTTCCATTCATTGTCAGCTTTTTCTGTCAGGCCAGTTATGTTGTGTGGTCATGAAAACTCTGACAGCGAGTAGTCCCAGAAGAGTTTGAGACATTAAACAAGGATTAGATTTAACAGGAAGAGCATGAACATTCTTGTAAGCATGTGCAAACACCATGTAGCGTGCTCACAGCCACCACCTCCATCTCAGACATACTACTGCGTTACACGGTGCTTTGAGATATATCCAAATTACCAACAACTGAGAAAAATACCCTCCACTGTAAGCAAAACGTAAAGAAAGGTGAGCTGAATCATTTTACCTGTTGCTTTCTATTTGCGTGGCGGCTGTGTTTTGAGGATGTGTCCGATCTTCAGGAGGTTTTTATCTTGGAGTGAGGATCTGAGGACGAGAGAATCCCAAAGCCTGGCCTCATTGACTGACAGCCTGGGTAATCAGGTTACTGATGCACTGGGCTGCTGCTCCATTTTAAAGAAAAGAGAGTTTGGATTCCTTCATCTCTATCTCTGCAATTTTCCTGTGTGGCTGCAGGAAACTGAGGTTGCTAAAATTCTCTTTGTTTTATTTTTTTCAGTGTGCATGTTGTATTGATGGTCATGGACTGCTAAGAAAATAGTATTATAAGTATATTATTACAAGTGTTTACTACTACTATTACTATTATTTATTTATTTATTTATTTTTTATTATGTTTATTTTTGACAGTGAAAAAATAGGGAAGTATATTGAAGATAAGTGTAAATAGAACATGGGTCAATAGACAAAAGGACAGAAATGAAAGCTGGAAGGGAAAACTAACTGGCCTGCCAAAATCACAGCTATATTTACAGAGATATATAAACTATTTCAATATTTCAAAATGAAAAACTTGAGGAAAATAGACAAACTCAAGGGAAAAAGAATCAACACAATTTGTATTTCAGCTGCTAAAAACATATTGTGAGCAACAATGAGTACCTGCAAAGAGAATCATGCAGACTTACAAACCGAACCAGGCAAAAGCTGATGGTCTCTGGTGCTGGAATACTTTAAATGGACACTGTATAACTTCTGAGACCAACATTAGTCAAATGTGAGTTTAAAAAAGGATGATTTGGGAGTATATATACAGTGCTTGGCACATGTTAGCACTCTGATGGAGGTGCCCTCTTCAGAAATCAGAACTTTGCAGATCATTGGATCATGTGACCTGGGGTGCTTTGCTTTACAGCTCCCCCTCTATAAACACAGAGAGCTCTGCTTTGTGCTCCTCCTTTTCAAACAAAAGTTTGTTATGGCTGTACGAAGGTGAAAATGGTATCTGAGGAGGCCAGAAAGAGAAAGCAGGATTGCACCAGAGGAATGATAAGTCAATTTAGGCACAAATTCACTTTTCTTGCACAAAATCCACCTTCTGCTTGCCTCTGTAAGTCTGTATTATTATGTTGGTAAAATGATGTTTTTCCTGCTATGCAAGCATACCAAAGTGTGATGTCGTCTTTCACATCTTTCATGCAGGGTTTATTTAAAACAATTACATTAAGCCTGATGAGTTGTAATAAATGCATTTCCTACCATTCATGTAAAATATCAAAGAAGCAACCGAACGATTAGCAACCAGACTGGTTTAGTTTTATGGTTTTCATACACTGTTTAATAGGAAGCAGTACTACTGTACCAGACTGGAGACAGGTTGTGTGACATGTGACATTGCAAGTTTAGCGTCCCCAGTGGTAAAAAGGTGACATGTATCTCACTTTAAGTTTTGCAGACAGAATTGTGAAAACAACAATAGAACTTAAAATCAAAATAAAAAGAGAAATCACAAGAATAAAGAAAATTGGAGTAAAGGAGCTGAAGTGAAATCTTTTTTCCACACCTCCTGGCTCATCCCTGAGGTGGGTTTTCTTCTTTGTTTTGCTTTTAAGAGTGGTTGTTATGGGGAATGCTCCACCTAGTAAGCAGTTATTGTAACGTTTGCTCCACTGGAATAAATTGATAATAATGTCTGAGACTATCCTCTTTTTGTCCCATTACTTTATTCTTTATATTTCACATGACACATTATTTAAAGCCAAAGAGCTCTTATATCATTAAAATAAAAATGTGATGCAAACAAAGATTGTTCTTGTGTTCTGTTGCTTGGTGAAATGGTACATTCAGTTTTCAGAAAAAAAAAATCAAAGAAAGATTTTAGGTAAGGCAAAAACAGGGGAAAGATCTCACACATGCTATTTATGACTCCTCAAAGGGAGCTGACGCTGACAAAAGGGTCCCTTGTGAGACATCCTTAGTATTCACAGGCAACCGTTGCCGTGCACAGAGCTCTGTGTGCCCTCTGCCCTCAATCAGCCAAGTTCCTTGCAAGCTCACCTCATCCCTACGGGCACCACTGGTGTGTGCATGACAGAAAAGATAACATCCTTCGCTCACCAAGGACGGTGCGTCCAGCCACACACTGCTGAGGTCGGCAATAACAAAGCTACATCTAATGATGCATGATGAATTGCACATCTAACGATCTCTATGACAGTGATAAGGGTGAAACTGGTTTTGTAGCATTTTAAAGAATGGAACCTGTGGAATAAGACATGCTCAAGATAATGGTGTCTTCATGGCATATTGGAGAGACCAAAATAAAACACGAATCCCCTCCTTCAGTTGGTTGGATGCTGAGCCTCAGGCTAAAGACAGTGAGTCATGAACACTCAACATGTTCACTGTGCAAGTCACAGAGAGGCTGTTGTACAGTAAACACTAAGGCTGGAGCTTGGCGTTTTCATGTGCATAAGATTTGTGTCTGCATGCATGTTTTGCACTACTAATTTCTTTGTGTTCACCCACACTTGTATACCTTTTTTTATTTTCTATGTCTGTGATGTTCTTTTCATAGACTGTATGAGCCCCCAGGTTCACAATTGACATTTTTAATCACTTTGAAAATATTCTAATACCAATTTGCATCCAAACTAGCCAGTAATTCATTATCCTTCTCTGCTATTTGGTGCGCTGCAGTTCCCACATAATCAGCCAGTATTACAGAGGCAGAGAATGAGCCTACCGGGTAAAGATCCAATAAAGTCAATCAACCTTGAATGCAATTACCGTCAGATTGGCTTCATAACAAGGTGGTATTAATCAGCCTCTCATGAACATCTTACCATTGGTTGCATATCCCTGATATGTAGGGACATCTAGACCCAAAGGAAGGAGTTGATTCAGTCCCATTAGGCTGTGTTTGGTTTGTTCTCCTTGGAGATTGATGCACAAAACTTCACTGATCATCGTCATTTGCTCTCAGAGACAGCAGGGATGCTATTTATTCACATGATCATTGTTAGAATTAGAGAATTAGTTATTATTATTATTAGAGTCAAATTAACACTATAAATTAAGTTAATCAATAAGACTGAAAAAGAGGCACACTGGACTGGCTATAAACAATATATCCGAATGTGAAACAGTGTGCATGTCAGTGCTTAAAGACTTTTTAGTGCCTCGCCTTCAGGCAACCCTCTTCAAATATTTCTTCATTGTAAAAGACACTTCAAAGTCAAGGGATGAAATGAATCACTCCTAACAGAGGCAACAGCAAAACTACCTGCTGTTAACTCAGAATGGCTAAAGATGTAGGTCTTGTGAAAGCTTTCCAACAGGCACGCACAGAGCTGACCTCTCAGCAGGGAAATGGGAGGGCAAGTGTGCATGGTTGAGTGAAGACGTAGTGCTGGATATCTGTCAGCTTAAAAGAAAGAGAGAGAGTGAGAAAAGAGACTTGAGGCTAGCAAAGCAATCTTTTCACAGCTTCTGACTGGGCTTAGTTGCTAGTCTCACTGGGTTACTATGTGAATTTCCTCCAATGTGTTCTAATCAATATTTGAAACATCTATTGCTTGTGGGAAACAAGTTGACCTGTGAAAAAGGATCATTTTCTTCTGGTACAGGTTGGTTTAGTGATGTTTTGTGCAGAGTAAGTCACGAGTAAGTGATATTTAGATGCATTTTGATTAAATAAGGAGTTCAGATGCTTCTAGGTAAGGTTCTACATCAATGTTTACAGCATGGGCTGGAACAAAGTGACAATGAATGGAGATAAGATTTATACCTCTGTTTATGCTTGCTTTTTTCTTCGCTTGGTTCCTTTTGTACTAAAATACACAATTCCCAAAATTAACCTACACATTGAAAACCACCCCTGAAAGCTTCCCTTTGTGTTGATTTGGGATAAAATCATTTGTTGTGTGAGAGACAGAACTGAAAGCCCAACAGCAGGTAGTTGAACTGATATGATCTTGTGGCATTATGTAGTGTTCCTTTCAGCCATAATTTATATGCATATTACTGTTTAAATGACACTTTATAGCTTATTATTAAATGCAAAATCTCATATTGCTACACCTGCCTTGAAACAAAAATTATTATTTTTATACCTCACATCTCACCTTGTTTTCCAAAATGTTGCATTTGAAGGTTTGCTTTTGTGTTGATAAAACAAAAGGTTAAAAAAATTACAAAAAGCAGAAGTTCTCTTCTGAAAATGTGATCAAACCTTTACCTTGATACAAACCATGACATTTTAATAATTTAATCACTGTTTAATGCAAAGAAAACACCACTAAATAAGTGTTTTAATGTCAATATGTAACAGCTTTTTCAGTGCAGTTTGCAGTTATCATCACAAAGAGGCAAAAAGGGTCACAGTGGGCACTACCATGGTTCCTCATGCACATACAGAGCAGCCGGAAATAAATAAGCTACAAAAGAGATAAACTTTTGAATAGTAGCAGTCAGTCTGGAGCCCCGCTTCCACATCCTCTAACCTCTAAATAGACACTTAAATTATAACATAGCTTCTTTTTCTCATGAAACTCTTCACATTTACTATATGTGAGTGACATGTGTTCACACAAGTGGTGAAATAAAGATAGCTTATTAAGCTGTATTGATGTGCAGATAACATTATTTGCAACAGAAGAATTATATTTAAGATTTTAACTAATGTAATTTTAGTTTGTTTTGTTTCACTTTTGAAAATGTAGCTGCATTCTCCAATCACTAATTAAGACAAACAAGAGTTTAAGTACTTTAAAGTGATTCATCATTCCTTTTACAAAAGTCACGTTAAGATACTTTCCAAAACAATTTAATTTAGCTTTTACAATTTCTGATAAATTCAATCATCAATGAAAGTTAAGGCAGCTAGGATGTCTGTGCATGCTATGATGTCACGTTTCTGGTGACATATTGGTTTCACAAATGTAACCACATTCAGACTTTCCTCGTGACACTTAAAATCGGTTTATTAGTTGTGCTATTACAACATTACGGCATCATTTTCAAAATAAAAACATTAGTTTGGCTATGTGTGGTAAAAAACGGATCCTTCCATCATGCTGTGTGGACGCACGTTCCACAACAAATGCCGCTGACTGCAAAACGACAATGACAAAATCCACTGACGAATTTAGCACGCTGGACAGAGCAGGTTCAAAGTGAGTTACGTATGTGTGTGCACAGGTGTGTCTTCACCTGTGGCATTTTCATGCATGGATGTATTCACAATGGTTTACAGTTGCAGATGGGTCCAAATGTGAGCATGCAGGAGTACACTTCTGTGTTTAAGCTAGAGGCCAGGCTCGCAGAGAAAACAGTGAATGCACCACAGTGTGTTTAAACTTACCATCATAGGGAGGATAATATTGACAATGGCTATTGACAGAATAAACACATTCCCTTTTATTGCACTAAACTGAGATCACAACTCTGAACAACTCCACTAATGTTCTACTGAATTTAAAAGCTATTTACGTTACTGCATAACATAGTGTATCATGAACACACAGTGTGGGAATCCAGGAGGGATGTTCAAACTACAAAATATGTTCGGGTCTCTCTATATCAGGGGTGCCCAAAGTCTGTCCTCGAGGGCCGCTGTCCTGAAGACTTTTTATGTATCCTGTTTCAACACACCTGGCTTTCATTACATGAACACAAAAGCCAATCAAGTTCAGCATAATGACTGATTAACTTGAGTGAGCTGTGTTGAACCAATGATACATGCAAAACCTGCAGGATTGTGGCCCTCTAGGACCGACTTTAGGCACCCCTGCTCTATATAAATTTTTTTAGTGTGAGGTTGTGCACTTTTAAGTAGCCAGAGCCCTCTCCACCTGGAAAAGCAAGCAAAGCTGAAACCCAGAAGAAGAGCAAAATTTGTGGCATAGACCAAAGTAAATGGTAAAAGCATAGACCTGACTGGCATGCTCTTAGTTTAGCATATGTATCCCAATTCCATTCTGATTCTCTAAATTAATGCTTGTGCAGATTATGCTGTCGCTGAGACAAACTGCTCACAAGTACTTCATACAATCCCATTCCAAAGTTCCCCAAAATATCCCTTCAGGAGGACAGCGGGACAAAATGAAAAATGCAAGGAAAGACAGAGAGGCAGAGGAGAATAAATAGAGCAGAGAAGAAGAGATTGGGTAATTAATCCACAGATAACGCTGGCAGTTCACCACTGGGTCATTTCCTGCGTAGGATTGTCATGAAGCTGATCTTGACAAGCTCCACATCCAGCTGGTACTCGAGACATACGTCCAAACCGCAGTGACAGTATTGGCAGTCGTGAATCAATCAGACATGCTCAATATATTCAGCCAGTAGCCATGAAATTCATTCTCAGGGAAGTGTAGGACAATCTATTTCCATTATGATCCAGCACTTTAACAAAGATTAAGTATGCAAGTTGAGAATGAAGATGTAAATCACAGCTGATAGCTTTTTGTAGAACATAATAAAGTACTTTTTTTTACCATCACAGTACACCTTTTGTTACAAACAGGCGTAAACCTGCTCTGAAAAGGTTATTTGCCATGCCTAAACCTGCCTTCATCTTTAGATACCCTGCATCTCAGTCTTTTTTAACTTTTGAACATCAAAGCGTTCAAGAGTATAAAGAACCCTCTGCCTTTTAAAAATAGACGTTGCCTTTGCCTCTGCATCGAGCACATTTTTAGAAGCAATCTTACTTGTTGCTGAAGTAAAAGGCAATACAGCACCCTGTCACTGCCTGCTGTTATAGTAACGTGTTCAGATTTAGAAGATGACCTCATCACGGGTAGCGCTTTTCTACGACTCCAATCCGCAATGTTCTCATTGTTTAGACTGTGTGAAACATAAGAAGCTCACTCAGTCGTGCCCACAAATGTGGAAATGAGCCGATTTGCATGGAAGAATGACTCAATAACATCATTTCTTTTAGTTTTCTTAATGAATAAAATAATAGTTTTTAAGTGACTAAATTTGGTAATTAAGTAAGGTGCTGACGAGTCAAATCTTTCATAAATTATGAAAAATGCTGCAGGGTGGACAGCAGTCTGCAGATTTTACTAATTTCTCAGAGGAGTTCAGCCCTTGTACTAAACACTATTACATGCATGACCGAGATGGAAACAGATAACAGGTTTTCATTCATTTCATAAATCAGCTTTTCCTGCCGGGAATATTGATGATGCTCTAGGTGTATAAAATCAAAGTCTTTATTTATTTATTCATCTTTTCTCAAAATGGCTTCTAGATCTATTGTTATATTAAAGAATGGTAAGACATAAGCTGATGTGACAGAAGAGCATTTCTTAAAGGAGGATTTTTATGCTGAGATTAGATGAACAGTTGTGCCAACTAACAACTCTTACACATTTTCACTTTGCTTTCAAAGTAAAAGTACAAAAAATGTGGAATATCACATAAAACAGTGAGTGATTTTCTTGGACCTTTAATGGCACACCAAGTGAGGATGGGGCACCTTTAAGAGACATACATTTGCAACTACTTTAATATGCATCTATGGATAAAACCCATATGTTTGAGATGATGACAACTAATAAAAAATTCACAATCTAAGTTGATGGTGAGGTTATATGAAAGATTTATATAATGAAGTTATTCTAAATTTACTTCTTTGGAAATGGGGGGAAAAGATTGGAGATTGAGTTTCTTTTTTTTCCCCTTATCTTTCCTCAGCTATAATGATAATATATTTTGTCAGGACTGTTCATGATGCTGTTAAGCTTCCTATGGATAACTCTGTAAATCAGATAAACTGCTCTCTATCATGGCTCATCGGGGCTTGTGGGATTGTGGGAACATGGTGGCTGTGAGACATGATCACAAACCTCACTATCACTTTTACTGTTAAAAATGTAAAGAAAGCTGAAATGCAATGTCTACAGATCTCATTAACTGTTTTTTTTTATACATTTATCTTTCCATACCACTTCTTTGCTTTAACCTGCATTACAGTGCAATGGACCATGTTTGTAGAGGATGATTTGGGAAGCAAGCAGTGATTTTGATGACAGTATTGTGAGAGGACTGCTAACAGAGAAAATCTGCTGTTGATTTTCAACCATAAAACTGCATGAAATTATGTTTCCAGATACTGGTAATCTCCTAATGATTTTCCAGATAGACAATTTAATGCCTTCTCAATTTTGTAGGTCTTTTTTTTTTCCAGATTCATTACTTCTGAGGGGCTCTGAGTCCACTGACCCGACACCAATTAACCCAATTAGTGGCAACGTGTTCATCCAGCTGTTTCCTGTTAAAGCCATTTATTCCTTCACCCTTTGATGCCACGTCTTATTTGTTCTGTGTTAAAGTTGTAGTGGTATTCAAAGTTAAGATGCATTTGATATTTTTCCATGTGCATTGTAGATAAAACATTGTATAAGATCAGCAAATCATTACTGTTACAACTTTACACTTCATTGTGTACACCGGTGTGTAGTTGTGCACCTCAATACTGCCAATTCTTTAAAATGCAACAAAACAAAAACAAACAAAAAAAGCCACAAAATGCTAAATACAGACCTCACACATTATTGAAGTTATAAATTTTAACGGGTTCTTGGCAGTCACTTGTGTATGTGGCAGAAATTGAAGCCAGAGGCATTACAGAATACAATATCTATAATTAGGACAACATTAGTGTCACTCCTCATTTGATTTAAATTGCATTTGGAAATAAGACATTTTGATTGACTTCTGCCTACAGAGTTCTTTAAATATTTTTTTTTACTTTTCCCGTTTTACAATACCATATATACTTGTATCATTAGTTAGTTTGGCTTAAATTCTTTGTCTGTCCTTTTGACTTTATGAAACTCAACAAAGTGCAAAAGCTTTGCATGCAAATGCTGATAGATGAATATTTAGCATGGCTATTTATAAAACATGACAATGCACAACAGAGTGGAGTAGGTGAAGGAGAATCACTGTCAGTGTCCACAGAGCATGCAGCAGGCCCTGGAGCAGGTTAGAGAATATTTATGCAGAAGAAGGACAACAAACAACATTATGTTTGCTCAAAATGATCTCCTAATGGCAGCCATTCACTAGTTTTTATTGTTACAATTTTACATTTTTCTAATAATTCTGAGGTAATTTCTAATTTCCGATATGCCCTACCAAGTTAAAGTAACATCAACCACTCCTCCTGCATTGTGCTGACAGTAAATCAATCCTAGAGAGACCAGAATTAATAATAATTCACATCTTTTCTTGGTTACTGGCAATGCCCCTCTAATCAAATTAGCCTTAATTGAATTTGATTTGGTGTCATTCATTGGCTAACCAGCTTTGCAAAGCAACAGCTGAAAAAAAGGAAGTTTTTATTTTAAAGGGTGAAAAGTAAAAAACAAACAAAAAAAAACAAATACGAAATACACAAATTAATTTGTGACTGAACTTCTATAGAGCAGGATAGTGAGAGACTGGATACAAGCTTCACCTTGTTGTCCCACATAGGGTGGTGTAATACATCTGTATCAGCCCTGAGGCCCATGGGAGCCCCTGCTGGCCAACACAACCACTGTTTGGAACAAGCATATTCAAGCAGCTCTCCCTACGGCCAAAGAAAATGGATATTGATCTGGAGCCATGACTAAATGGATTAAATTACATAGTAGTGTTGCTCGCAGGGCAGCAGAGAGAATAAGACAACAGTTCGGAGGAGACACAAGAGACAGAGAAAGAGACAAAAGGAAGGGAGATAGAGAGAGACAGATGGTATTGGGAGAGTCAACTAAAATCTTTGCCCTATAGTGTCTTTTCTTTCTCCATCATTTTTTTAATCCATAGCCCACCCAGCAGCTTGTGCAATCATCCTTGCATGCTGTACTCCCAAGCATCCTCCCGGTCTTCATGCGGCTATGAGCCAATTGCCTTTAGAGGAATTGCAAGTCAGGGGATTATATCATTTTCTATTCAGCCAAGGTTGTTGAGTGGTAAGACTGCTAACTGCATGCTGGGAGTGCAAGAAGATGCCCCATCATGAATACAGAAGCTAAATAATCCTGCAGTAAGTGTAAATCTAGGCGAATCGGGCCAGCCGTCCGTCAGTCATAGTGAAACATGTTTGATGCAAACAGTCGATCTGCAGTCCTTCTAAACCCGCTCTCCTGCATGGCCTTGCTGAGGGGTCCAGGCCTGCAGAGAATCACTTCCAGCGAGCTTCTCCTGTGAACTCTGATATTTGTGACATTAATCTGTTCACTTGTGACGGGAATATCAAAGAGGTGAGTGTGATACACTGTAAAAATGAATAAACGAGAAGGAAAAAAAAAAAAGCATTTTTTGCTGCTGCAAACCTCAACATAGTTTTAATTTTAGCCATTGAGCTCATAGCAATACAGCAGTACGGTCAACTTCACCCATCTTGTAGCTGCAGAAAATCCTAAACTTTATGCTGTAGAGCTTTCCAACAGGTCCCATCGTTTCATTCTCACAACAAATGATTATGAAAAATCCCCCCCAAAAAACAACGAGCACTATCTGTGCTTGATCAGATAGCAAAGTTAACCAATAACAGTCTAAATTAGTGGGACGTTTAGGCTCCACTTTAAACTGAGCCAGTTTATGCAGTTGAAGAGTCTGATGAGAATAGCCCCTGGGTGCCTCTCTCTAGAGCCCTGCTAAGCAAAGCTATCTGAGCAAAGGCCTAATTCAGATCCCACCGGAAGAATTACATCTTCCAGCTGGCCAGGGAACAGCTTGAGGTCCCTCAGGATGACCAATTGCTATACTACACAGACGTTTGAGAAAACAGTATAACTACTTCTCATTAGATTAATGTGCAGACTGCATATTACCATCCATACCCATTGTTCCTCTGTAATCACTCACTAGAATTTTTATCTTGAAACATGACTAAATACTAATATTACTTGTTATAAATTGGCATTTCATTTGGACTGAAAAACATATTGTTGATGTTACAAAAATGGTTTGTGTGGCTCTTCATGGAATTAAAGGTGAAATTTGGAGGTCTTATGGGAGAAGATTTTTACCACATTTAGTTTTTTTACCAAAGAGACATGATTAATATTTGTTCCTTTTTGTGAAAAGGCCCCACTAACTGAGAAAACATACATGTTTCAGCTTGATAATTGCAACTGATCCATTGATACAAGTACAACCTTATGTTAGTTTGACTCAGTTAAAAAAAAAGTCTAAAATTGAAGGACCGATTGTTTAATGACGAGTTTCTTCAATATAAACTCTGTTTAGGTTTACTTTGAGTAAATTCTCTTTCAGGCATTTGTGGAGTTTGATAATACAATCTTTTTCCTCCCAGGAGTGCCTGACACACATTTTTCTTGAATTATATATCATGTAATTTACTGTAATTCCATGTACAATTATAGTAAACTTGTAAGTGATTTTATGAGCCCAACAACAGATTCAGTTTCATCTCAAGCTCAAACATTGATAATTAGACTTGATTTTAAATGGACAAACTCGAGACGTGATTGGACAGTGAGATGACCTAATTAAAAGGATGGTAACATTTTTTACAGTGTAGATGAGTCCAGCATGATGTAAATCTGGAGTGGGTGCCAGCTGGCTTTCTCACATTTCCCACTCACTCACACTTATTCAAGAGAACATCATGTTTAGGTTGATTCTAGGAAACAGGGCCATGACAAGGACTAAAAGTTTATATAGTGCCATACACAATGAGTAATGGGAACATCAAAAGAATCCTTCCTCCCAAAAATGACCCATTTTTATATCCTAATTTTACTTATTAGCCTTCAACCCCTGCTTTAAATGTTAACACAGATTTTTCTTCCTTTAAGACTCATTATAATCCAGATTCCTTATAATTTCCTCAACTCCTGGGCTCTAATCATAAACACTTTTCACCACTCCACTTCATTACCTTCAAGGCAATGCTCCACTTCATGGCTGGATTGAATATTCATAAAGACTCTGCCGATTTAAGATGACACATGGGCATCCGCCTATGCTCGACGTATGCTTAAAATGTGCATTAGCATGGTTTTATTTCTGTTTCACTGATGTAGAGTGGATGTTTATAGGGCATTTAATGGAATCCATCCCTCAGAGAGGCCAAAAGATTGCAAATAATCTACCAAAGTCCCTTTGAAGATCATAATTTACAGCACGCATGACTGACAGCTCCCAAAAGTTATCAGATGTGCACAGTGCAGTAACAGTTTGAATCGTCCCTCCAGTCTGCCAGTATGTGAATTGGCAAACACAGCATGAAGCATATGGCTATTGCCCCAAACAAATTTCTCTGTTTTATCTGTGGCCTAGAAATATCCTAAACCAGTCACAAAAATGTCCTCTGGGAGTATGAGATACAAAGAAATGTGATAGTCCACAGAAGCACAAAATCAATCGCTGCACATCATCACCAGTGTCGTGGGACTCTAATTACAAAGCATTATGACTCTCTAGCTCCATCTGTTGATGCTCTCTTTCATATTTAAAAGGAGTATATTTGTGAAAACTGACACAAAAATTACAACCCAGCAAAAGGAAAGCAGTGAATTGTTGCAAGGCATTGTGCATAAAAATGTCAGTTTGGATAATGATTCACTGGCAGCAGATGATTCTTACGTAAGATGTTTAGGACTTCAATCATGCTTGACTGAATAAACTAATGAGGGCTGGTCTAAATTGTGAAGAAATATTAGAAATATCCATCTGTTCCCTTTATTTGCCCATAACATTCAAGGTGATGTTCATCTTAGAAGTAAGTACATGCTGTTCACGTCTATCACTCCTAACAATGCAACCTGCAGCCTGAGAACCCCTCTTATCCATTCAGGAGATGCTCGAGTGGGGAATTTGGGGTTCAAATTGCATTTATGGCTAATGATAACCTTGAAAACAGCCCAGGACATCACATTAACAACTTGTCTTTGGGTTTATATCTGGCAGGTATGATGAATCTTTCATTTTCTAAACACGCAGCAAACTGCATCACTTAAAGACCAGAATCCAAAACCAGTAGATAAGAGCTGAGCGCCTCCGCCTCCCAGACAGTACTGCTTGCTCATGATTTAAACCCCCTCCTCCTTCTTCCTGGGGCAAAAAACAAACATTGCTTTTCTTATGAGTGACATTGTGTCAACTTCAGTTTTACACAAACGCTGCATCTTGTAATTTGTAAAACAGTTATGAGAGCTCTCATCTTCCAGCAGGGAGCTGGAATTTCTGGGCTGCCGCATTTTTATTCCACCAGCATTCATAAATCAGTGTCTAAAAGAGATGGGGCTGAAATTCCTAAAAAACACGCCTTCCTTTGATGCCTCAGCCAACTGTTGCCCATGATGGTGAAGATAAAGATGCAGCATTAGCTGTAATTTGGAGACACATTATCAGTCGTTTACTTGGGTCATTTTCTCTTCAAGCTCGCTGCAGCTGTACCATAAATAAGCATTTTGTGATAGGAGATAAAATATTGTGTGGAGGCTTTGAATCAACCTTTTATTTGTTAATATTTTGCCTCTGAGAAGCTGGACTTACTTTAATGTAGTCTTGAGCAATACCATAACTGATTAGGTAAACCTATGTGTCTAAAAACACACAAAAGCACCAATCTCACATTATATCTGGCCGTTACCAACACATAAAAACTATCATTCGTTCCCATTTTTGTAGAATAGAGGTGCCAAAGTTTTTTCTTGAGAACCGCAAGCATGCAAGTCTTGAGTTACCCTGCTGCAACACACCTGACTCAGATCAATGGCTAATTAGCAGACCTCATGAGTCTGCTAATTAGGTCTGATGTGTGTCAGCTGTGCTCTTGTGGGGAAACCACCTACACTTCTGCCTCTCCAGGGGCCTCATTTATAAAGCTTTGCGTAGATAAGTTGCCTACAGGAGGCGTACGTACGAAAAACAGGAAGTGCTGCGCACATTTTTATCCCGATTTATAAAACAATGCGCACGCACGTCCCACGCTCGTTTCTGTTTATAAATCAGGACCTACACTAAATGTGGCGCACGTTCAGGAGCGTCTTGTCACGCCCATGTGTTGCTATAAAAGGTCAGGTAAACGCCCATGATTAATATTAATCGATCCTAT
>JBAMIG010000003.1:10682118-10708988 GCA_037177335.1 Kiunga ballochi
CCTGATGGCTCCACAGCTTACAGCACAAATTTAGTGATGATATATATATATATATATATATATATATATATATATATATATATATATATATATTGTTTAGATTAATGGTGCCAAAATCTAGTCTTCTAGATCTACTTATCCAACAATCCTATCCAGCACACTTAAGTCAAACGGATCAATAACAATTGCAAGTTTTCATCATCATCCTTCTCCTCTTCTATCATGTTGGGCACCTAATTTTGAATTGTTTTGTTTTGATGCGTGATTGTGTAAAGCCATGTGTAAATAAATACATTTAAAAAAATCTCTCTTCTGCTTGCCAATGGATATGGTTACATGGTGTTTTTTATTTTTTAAAAATTATTATTGTGATAATTCGGAATGAACTAATGGGGCTTTAAAATGAGAATAAACCAGACTCTTTATTCAGAATTAAATTGAGTTCAGAAGATCATATTTAGGCGTTTACATGGTTAATTGGCTCTGTTTACATGTGACTTTTATTTATTCTTTAAACGCAAATTAAAGTTCATTTAACTAATTAAAGAGATTAAAAATAACCATTAGTTAGAAATATTAAATTCTTTGATCATGTAAACTTCATTCATTTAATCATTCTGCACATGCTCGTTACCTTTTACCACAGACCTGCACTGTCTTCTGCCTCCCGTCTTCCATATTCTGTTTTCTGTCTCCTCAGTTGCTGAGGAAAGTGTAGTAGTATGCTCGTGTCGAGCTAGTACTTTCAGAGTTGAAGCAAAATTGTACTTTGCTGCTGTGTTGAAAAGGAGGAAGGGGTTTATTTACTTCTGGTGTCTGGTAAATTCAACAATTAAAATAAATGTCTACTTTAGGGATGCAAAATATTTGATTTTTGGTTGATATTCTATATACTGATATATTGCAACTAATTTGATTACATTTGATACAAACCCACAGAGCAACTACATGTTCATCAAAATAATGCTAAAAATGATTCTTTGTAGGTTTAATTAATATCAACGTGTTATCTGAGGTGACTCCACATGGTAAAATTGTCTTATTCATTTCAGAAATTGGAGTGCCTTTTGTTTTTATTTCAGTCATTTATATATAAAAAAACATTTGATCTGCAATAAGATATGTCACATGAATTCACAACTAGCTGTTACATGATGTTTAATTGATGTATTGAACAAGATCATGAGAATTATAGCTGAAGTGAGAGGATTTCTGAATCTTTACACACTGCAGGTTTGAAATCTGGATCAGGAAATATCGCTTTATTTTTTTATGAATGTTTAATGGAAAGATCTGTTGACGGAAAGTGACAGAAATAGTTATGTAGACAAACATTTCCATATAACTTGACACACATTGTGGATCTGAACTATATTAGTCAGGCTGTAGTGGAGTAGTAGGACGGCATGTTATGGGGAAAAAAGAAATTTTTCTAACCCTGCAATATCTATTACAATATGTAAAACTGTTGATTACAGGTTAGTTGTGAGCTAACCTGCACTGATATCTGTTTTAAATTTTTCCTTATTGTGCTAGGCTCTGAGTACACCTACATTGTTCACACATGAGTTGTGTTTTATCATAAAGGCTTGTTTGCTGCCACTAGAAACTTGTGTCAGGTGTCCTCAAAACTGATAAGAACATATTTATTTGCCTCCTTCATTGCAGGAGCTGCAGTGTACATTGCAATGACTATACCCAAACGATATATTATGCAGCTCATAGTTTGGAATTTGCCATTTTATCAGATCTTTTTATCGAAGCGTGACAATCATGTTGTTAAATGACAAAACAACAACAGTATGTAAACGTTACAATTTCCTCTTTTTCCGTGAGCTTCTTTGAAAGAACATTTGATGCTTGTTTTTATTACATAGTTTGAGTCAAGTTAACTGTGAATGTTGGCCAAACACTTTTCACTCTTGCTGCAGCTTTCACACACAACAGATGTCAGTGCTGATATGAAGAGTTGCAGCAAAATGACTTATTGTTTGAGAAGTGCCACTAAGAACATTGGCAAGATATTTCACTTGAAGTACCGTCCAATCTCACACAAATGGCAAATATCACAGGTGGCTGCCTCTATTGCTGTCACGGTTCTGTCTAAATGAAGCCATTAGGAGCGGTGTCGTAAAATTGATCAATGACTGAACGCCTGCACTTTAACAGATTGATGCAGCCATTAATTTAGTGCCCGTTATAATCAGTTGTAGAATGGACTTTCTTGTTTAGTTCATCTGAAAAGTGAGACGAGTGAGCTGTAAAATCCTCAACCAGCCAGCTACTCTGTGTAACTCCTCGAGCACCAATGAAATTTAGATAAAAACTTTATTGATGAGGGGAAAAAATCCCTCCTTTTTTAAAGCGGAGGTTGAGCCCTCTAACCTCACAAGCCTCTGTTATTGATATTGTGAAATATAATTTCATAGGAGTTTTTGTTTCCAAATATGAAGACTTAAACTGTTTTATAGACGTTTATGTTGCAACATTAAAGTAATGGGGATAAAAATCATTGCCAGTGTTATAAACTTTCTCCCTATTGTGTTTGAACAGGAACCTGCAGGCTGCTATTGGTGCATATTATGACTTTGAAAGCCCCAGTGTCAACACACCGTCAATGTCATTTGTTGAAGATGTGACAATTGGGGAAGGAGAGTCGGTCCCCCCGGATACACCGTTTACAAAGACCTGGAGGATACAGAACACAGGTCCATGCCACAGCATCTACACAGCATTTAATACTGAAGTAGTCCTTTTACATTGCAACAAGGGTGGTGACACTGGTATTTATGTCTTTATTCTCATAATCGAACCTTTTTTTAATGCTTGAATTCCTCTTTGAAAACTTTAGGTGGAGAGTCGTGGCCACCGGGAGTTTGTCTCAAATACATCGGTGGGGATCAGTTTGGACATGTGAATACGGTTATGGTAAAGTCTCTAGATCCACAGGAAATATCAGATGTGAGTGTGCAGATGCGAAGTCCCACAAATCCAGGCATGTATCAGGGTCAATGGAGGATGTGTACGGCCACTGGATTATTTTACGGAGGTAAGAAAAACGGACTTTGAGTCGGTTTATTGCAGATTCAGTTGGTGCGCACTACGTGTCAGTTTAAGTTATTACTGTATGTTCTCAAATGTGTCTTTTCATAACTTGCTTCCACTAAACTAAAGATATCACTGTTATGAGATTGTAAGACAGAGAATGAGTAAATTTGTGTTTTATAGTGGAATATATAGTGGAATCCTACATTTGGGTTTGCTTTTCCTTTGTTTTGTTTTTTAGATGTAATCTGGGTGATTCTTAGTGTAGAAGTTGGAGGTCTCCTCGGTGTGACCCAGCAGCTTTCCTCCTTTGAGACAGAATTCAACACGCAACCCCAGCGCAACGTCCAGGAAGATTTCAACCCTTTTGCCTCGCCACAGAAGAACAAACACGATGCCACTGAAGACAGCTTCAGAGACCCTGGTGGTGCTTGGGAAAGTACACAAGAGCCAATCCAGCAAGATCAGAATGGACTGTCTCATAATGCTGTAAATAGAGCTTCAAATGGTCTCCAAACCAACCTTTCTATGGTGACTTATGGCCAGGTATGTGTGCATGATTTGAAGTGTTTTAATTGAGTGCATATTGGGCTTTCCTTGGTGTAACCCCTCCTTCCATTCATGTTGTAAAAATACTACAAATAGATTAAATTTATATTGCAGTTTTTTTGCTGACTGTGCTCAAAGCAGTTTACATTAAACCCATTATATGTTCACTTCACATTTATATTTGGTGGTAAGCTATATGTATAGCCACCCCTCCCATAAGGCAGATGGATGGAAACATGGTTGCCTGCAGCTTTTCTAATCACCGTTCATGTGTATTCACCAGCAATGCTGGAATTGGAGGCAAGGAGAAGGAACTGATTGCCTGTGGTGTAGCAGGATTCAAACCATCTTTTAGTTATTATTTAGTTAATACCATGTTATTTACCATCTGTAAGTCCAGCTGCTAAGAACATGCAATGGTGACAGGAACGCTGAAGGGACAGTTGGAAGATTGATGGGTCTATCTCGGTTCCTCTGGACCAGAAGTATACTCGGATTATGTACTGCAGTATTTCCCTACATTTACTCAGCTGCCATGTTTAGATTTTAGTGCCACACCTTCAGAACAAAGAATTGAATAATTTCATATGGACAATTTTCCTAAGTGACCTTATATTTCCCCCTGAAGAAGCGCAGCAGAGGTAGACTACTCTGCATTTAGGAGCATTTGGCAAGCTTATTTTGTCAGGAGCCCATAGGGAGAAAAGGTTGCTGCCTGCATGTTGTTTATGGTTTACAAGTTAAATAGACTTTCAATAACAGATATATATATATGAACAGAAAAATGCATTGCTGTGGAACGGTGAGTAAAAGGTTTATTCTTATTATGTATTTTGTTTTTAGATTATTTAGATTAAACACTTGGCAAGTCTGTTTTTTAAAATAGCAGCTTATAACTTATATTTCTATAAAACAATGTAAAGTGGTGTTACTGTAGGCTAGTGAAGTTGACGCCTCACCCGGAGCATTTCATTGTTCAGCTATCATAGACATTTTGTGTATTTGATCCACACTAAATTTTTCCAAAGCCTGACATGATGTTCTACAAAGTTTGGTGGATTTCAGAGTTTTAGAGACTTTGATAGAACTTGTATTGGTGACGTGTATACGTCACACTAATTAGTTTCTAGTTACCACCTCGGTCAGTGGGGGGATCTTTAACTGTTCATAGTGTGATTAGTAGTGATTTAATTTGAGGCCATGTCCACACAGTGACGAGTTGGAAGTGTTTTTATCATTCACATAGATCTGATTTTTTCCGAGCCGGAAATAAGCTTTGCATATTAAATTAGTAAAACATGTCTGAGAAATGCCACTGTGCAGATGATTTGTCCATATTTCAATAAAAAAAAATCAAGGCTTTGTGTTGATTAGTTCATGTTTGAAGCTTTTTGTTTTAGCTAAAGAAAGATTAAAACCACATGGTTTCAAGAGCAAGTGGGCATTTTTTTGGCAGCTGCATGGTGAGCCTTTGGTAAATGATGAACCAGCCTTGGCCATGCACCTCTATAGACAACCTCTGCACTTACTTTATTAATCACTAGTTAGTTGTGTTGTATTGTGTGTTTTCCAGCTCATGAATTCTGCTGGTGTGGCTTTATTTCTTCTGCAAGCATCACTGCTGTTTAGCTAAAGTCTGTGACAGAAAGAAGTCTCACATTGTAGCTGACTGTCTTCATGGACACTTGAGAAGCATTTCACCTCCTTTTTTCTTATATAGCCAGTTTGAATTTAAATGAGTGGATAATTCAAAAGGTCAGTGGCATGAGTGATATTCTGCAAGCACTACAAGATTCAGAAGCAACCAGAAAGCAGTGATGTGGTTCATAAGTATATATTTATCTGTGTAAGCTGTTACATACATTCTGTATATGAAAGTTTTCTCACCTGTTGTTTTTTTTCTTTTACATTTGTTGCAGGGTATACATGGTCCCTATCCATTTGGAAAGAGCTAGAATGACAAAGACCCCCTCTCCCTCCCTCCCCGATGGGAAATGATGAGCGTAACACCATGAGACTCTTGAATTAGAGGGAGGAAGAACAGTTGTTTTTATATTGACTCATGACAACTCTCTTCCCAAATTCCCACAGCCCTTTCCACTGAGACACAAATAACAGAAAGGAGATGAATGACATCTGCTTTAGTGAAAGATCCCACCTGACATCAACATCTGGATTCGCATGTGTGAATGCTTCATTTAGGAGTGCTGTAAACCTGCAACCTGAGATACACATGACTATTTTTATTTCCACTGTAAAACACGCCTAATTAAAGAGGAAATCACCCTAAACAATCTGCATATGGCTTAGCATTCTCCTGGGCAGCTGAACACTTTTTAGGGTCCAAAATGGGTTTAAAAGCTTCAAAATGAGTATCATGGATCAATTTTAGGTCGTGGAAAAGATGAATAGAAGACTGACATGTTGGAATAAAATGGATGTGAATTGTATTCACCATGCCAAATCACTTTTACTGCTCTTGGAAGTTTTTTAGATTAGATCCTTACATATCTGCAGCCAGTCTGACTTGTTCAAAGCTATTTTATGGATTTTCATGCTTTATTTAATCACAATGAAAGAACATAAATGAAGTTGCTACAGTAATCTTTGTCCTTCACTAGCTGAATGGATTATAAAGATTTTCTCCTTCATCTTAGATTTCCATTTATTGAACAACTCACTAAAGGGATTACATACGTACTCTGCCGGTAACCTAATAGATTACATGAAGGAAAGTGATCTAGATCTTTTTATAGGTCGCCCTGTCTCTCTCCCAAAAATTGTGACATTTATTTCTGCCTTAGATTGGCCCAAAGTGGAATGTGCCCCCTGTGGCCAGGAACACATGGCTGTCTGTATATTAACATTGTTCTCTGTGATCCTAACTCTGACTTTGGCTTTTGCAAATTGTCAGTTTTTGTTTGGTTTAGTCGTTAAGCTGGACTTAGATTTTAGTTTCCGTTCCTGTAATAATCAGTTAAAACCATATTATGTTTTAGGTCTTTTTATTTGCAGAACTTAAATGATGTCATTTATTTGAAAAGGGGAAATCCACTGGAAGCACAATCTTAGGAAAAGCTGAAATGTTTGTTTGTTCGGTAACTGAGCATAACAAGCTTTTTGGGTGAGATAAGATCTAAAGTTAATTTAGCACAGTGTTCAGACTAAGGCGCATCATAACAGCATTGGCTTCCACTTGAACCATAACGACTGTTTTACAGGGATACTGTGACCCTTTTCTTTACGGGATCAATAAGTAAAGATCATGCTGTTCTTCAGATTTGTTATGGGACCCTAGACTTTCAGTTTTACAGTCAGTATTTGAACAATGGTGTGAAAGAAATAGGCATCAGATTAGCATTTTGAAGGGAAAAGCACATTAATAAGCAATAAATAACCTGAAATTTTAAGTAGCGATGGTCAAACTGACATTTAACCAACAATTTATGTCTGTATCACATCAGTAGAGGTGTCAATGCATGTAGATGAAATCATACATTTGCAGAGAAATTGCCCTATGTAGTTTAGGAGGCATGTATTTTCCCCTCAAAAGATAATATCCAGAGAATCAAGACACTACTTGTCAGTCTGCGGGAGCCCAGTTTAGACTGCAAGGGAAGAGATGTGTGGCTTTTTTCAGGGTGGATTTTCACTTTAAATAGATGCTGCAGTGCAAAAAGGATGAGTGAGTTTTGAGTAAGTGATGTGTGAAGAAGGGTTGAAAAAGCCATTTAAAATCTATTTTGCCTGGTGGGTGAGTGCAGTTTCTCAGTCTGTCTACAGTACATGTGGAAAATCTAAATACGTTTGTGTGCGTGTGTCTGTTCAGTGTGCATGTATGTTAAAGATTTCTCTGAATAAAACTGACAAAATGGTGTATGCTACTTGGGTAAAAGGATAACTTGACACATACACATCATTACTGAAAGAGCTTTAAAAGGCGTGTACCTCAGAAGTATTTTTTTTAGTGATTCTGTGTCATTCAGGTGAACTTAATCAACAAAGTGCCCTGATTTTATTTATTTGCAGTCTTTTTGTGCACTTCAGATTAAAAATGTCCCACATACAGCCAGCAGGTGGTGCTAAAAACCAGATGACCAGCTCAGACATGCTGAAAGAAAAATGTTACCATCTAAAGATCATCAGAGAACGAGATGAATGGGTTTGCATCAGTGTCGCTATTAACACAGTTCTGTTCGCTTCTATTTGCACTATGCTGTCGAACACCTCTGATGAGGAACCGGAGGAGACTTTTGGCTTTGTGTGGATTGTGACACCAGCATTACAAGAAGTTTAAAGTTTGGTTGTTTGTCACAGTTTCAACTTTTAAACTTCAATTATGTTGTTAAAAACCTGTTTGACTGCTGCATCAATGTCCGGTGTTAAAAATGAAGATTAATTTTCCCACTGTTTGATGAAAGGAACGAGGTTGTCTGCTGTTACACCTGTTTTAAGCCTTGTTGTGTTTATTTTGTGATATCTCTTGCATTCTTGACTTATAAATAAAATCTATAATAAAAAGGTGTCCATAGGCCTCTAAAACAGTTCTACTTTTCCCCGCAGAGATTCTTTAAACGCAATCATTTCTCATTTGTAATTATTTGTTGATAAATGTGGACAGTTTACCATTTGAATGTGATGACGTTTGAGACTTCTTCCCTACATTGTGGGGTTTTGTGAAACTCACCAGCATCTTGTGTTGCAGCTCTGTTGTAACTGTATTGAGTCATACGCGAGTCCTCCGCCCAAACAGTATACACTCTTCTTCAATGCCTCTTTCAGTCACATCTGTTTTTTTTTTTACTCCTCCATTTGTGAGTGAATGTGCTTCATTCATGTGTGAGTGAGACAAGTCTAAATATTGCTGGATTCATTCTTTAGTTTTAGTTTGTGACTGTATGAACATGAGATTGGTTGTGTGGAGAGTGGATGAGATGAAAGTTTGCATAGGCCTAAGATAGCACATTTATCTGAAGGGAAAATGTCAAAGCTTTTTTTTTCTGTCTATAAACATTTGTATGAATAAATTAACACTGAAACAATGATTCTGTTGTTTTTTTTCAATGCAGCAATGTACTGTATTGCCATTGCCATTTTATACTCACTGCTACTGAAACTACCTGTACAAGCAGCAGATAGTCTTGTGTCATTTAAAAACAGTTTTAGGTGCACTTTTGCACCCACTTTAGAGTAAAACACAGCAGCAGCATTTTAGCGCAAATGACCTGAAATGCAAACAACACGATCATTTTGGATGATTTATTACGTGACTGCATGTAGGTTATCAGTTAAATATTTGGGTTTAAGATTGTTCTTTTGTTTTTTTGTTTTCTTGCTGAGTGATCTCATGTTTGTTAATCCGACTGTGATGAAACTATTTTTCCTGATGTGCCCAGTTAAAGGAAAATAAGTCTGCTTTATATAATGCTCATATAAAAGCTTTGTCAATGTAAAAAGACTTAAAAACAGCTCAAATAAACATGAAATCTGACAACACAACAAACAAACATAACACCAGAAAAGACGAGGTAGCACAATTGTAAAAAAAAAAAAAAAACATTATGAAAAGATTCAGATTAACTTCAGATTATTTTTGTGCTAATCTATGGCTGTTCCACATTATTAAGCAAGCTGTAGTTATCATGCAGGAGGGGAGGGACAGATCTCCCTACAATTCAATTAAATTTTATTTGTATGGCATCACTACTGGACGATGACGTTTCAGGGCGCATCGCAGACATCGATTTGAGCCAATTCATGAAAACTCTTGTGTTCTCTGATGTACATCGCTTTGGACAAAAGTGTCTGCTAATTGCCTATAGAATAGAATAGAATAGAATAGAATAGAATAGAATAGAATAGAATAAATGTCCTAGCTGAGGGAAAGCAAAAGATTGCATCAAATCGTGACTTTGATCTATCTCCCAGCTTGTGCATGCATGAGGCGATAGTGGGATGGAAAAACTCCTTTTTACCAGGAATGCTAGTTCTTATCAGAACCCTCGCTGCAGCTCTTTGGATCAGCTGGAGACTTTTTGGGGCATATTTGGGACAGCCCATAAATAAAGGATTGCAATAGTCCAGTCCTGAGGTAACAAAGGCATGGACTAACTTCTGCACAAGTCTGAAACATCCTGTCCAAGAGTGATGAGAATGAAAAGCATAAAACAGTGCAATGACTTGTGAGAGGAATATAAACCATCAAACCTTTCATGAAAACATAAGATCATTGTACCATAATAACCGTAATTAAGTTGGGATGCTTGCTGTGTAAATCATAAATAAAAGCAGAATACAAAAATGTGCATTAGTTGGAGACAGGTCTGGATTGCAGGGAGGCCAGTGGCCATAATGATTTACTATGAAGTCACAGTTTACAGTCTTGCTGAAATAAGCAGGAGTGTTCCTGAATAAAGATGCTTGGATGCATATATTTCACATATTCTGCAGTTTTTGGCAATGGCACCAACCATCCATTCATGTTAACCCTGGGCTCATATTTTTATTTTACTTAAGCAAATGCAATGAAACTGATTTCCTAAGAAACAAAACTTCAAACTTCAACACACTTATACAAAAACATTCCTACTGCTTTAAAGATGATGTAAAGTACAAATTCACAAATCAATTGAAAGACACGTGAAACTGATAATGGTTTTAGGTGGCTCAACGGTTGCAGTTGCCTGTAGTGGATCAACAGAAAATCTAAATAATACAGATAGGATTGTCCTTTATTAATGACATTAAGTTCCAACAAATAGTATCAGTTTCTTAGGCTTTCACGGTTCTGAACATAATGCTTTCCAAAGAAGTGACAGCAGTAAATAAAGAGCTTTTGTAAATATTCAAATTTCAAATTATGTTTGCTGACAGCTCATGTTCCTCTGTGATAAATTTCCACTGAAGCTATTATCTTACCTCTGCAAGTTTTTTTTTTCTCCTCTCGCTCATTGCCATGAGCTCCCTAAGTCAGGAAACTTCCACATTCTCTGGAAGTTTCTAATTAAAGATGTCATCTTTTCTTTCAGACTCTTTTAAAAGTTGCATCAGGCCGAGTTTCAGCTTCTATGTTATAATAGCATATATCCATTAGCTCGCAGGAGCCAGACAGACATACAGTTATATACTGCATGTTTTTGTGAGCCAGATACTGCATGGATGCCTGGGGGTGCATCAAGAAATGTAATTCAATGGGGCCTGTGCAGACAGAGTGACAGGGTAACTGAAGACAAATATTGACTTTTGCTACAGCATAAATTCTCCAAACCTCCTATCGCGTCTTCCATCTCGCTTGGCGCTTGAGTCAATAGTTTTGTTTGATAACTGCCCATCATTTCTGTTAAGTCAAACATCTCTTTGGCTCAAGGGCCTCGGAAGCATTTCAGTCAAGGAACTAGAGAAATAAGGGTGTCACTGATAATGTTTAGTCTTAAAAAAAATACACTTTACCTCATACTGCAGGGTGCCTTTTTTCCCCTATGACAAATGCAGCAGTTTTTTTATCAAGACAAAAAATGTGTATAGTTGAAATAAAAATGTGTATTTAATATATAGCTATTTAAAGTCAGTATCACTGGATTTATAGCTAAAGCTTAGCTTATATGCTGCATACTCACAATGTGCACAAAAGTGGAAGATGGATATGCAATTGTACTCAGTATCAGCTATACTGCAATAAAACAAGGTCTTTTTAAATATAGCTCTTTGATTGTTACTAGTTTATAAAATAAATAAAAGGACACTGATGGAGACAGGAAGTAGATTGTCTTTCTATTCACCATCTGGTGGATACAGGGTTTTCTGCTTGGAAGTATCAAGGTGATTAGATTAGGGATTTTATTTGTCTGGGTGGGGAGCACTGTAGGCATAATAAATGATGAGCAAAGCATGGCAAATGTTTGGTGACAGGATTGCTCAGAGCATCAAGAGTTCATGAGGAGAATAAACAGTGGAAGATTATTTCTCCAAGCAGCAGCTATATGACAACAAATTCTGCTTTACCAGCAGTTTTCATTCCCTGAAATGATCAAGTTAGCACTTTATCTCCTCATTCAGTGTGATGTATGAGTTTACTTAATGCAGGTCATGTAAATAACCTGTAATACTAATCTGAGCTGTAAAACTCTGATACAGTACTAGAGTACTCTGATACAGTATTAAATAATATTAAAATAATATTTAGTATTGTGAAATTTATTAATAATAAAAATAATAAATAATAAATAAATAATAAAAACATGAGCTCACAAAAATACAAAAAAAAGCTGTTATATTCTGTTATTATACAATTCTAACATCTAACTTAACTAATTTGCTTTACACTCATTTGTGAACCTGTTAAACGTGTTAAACACGTATGCTAACACAGTTTGGAGGAAAATGGTTAACAGAGTTGTGCAGTTAGTTGCATTAAATTTGTATTTATGTCAGTATTTAATTTAAACCTAAACAGAGATACAAGTAGCAGGAGAAGTGGAGTTAGACTGGTCAGCAGACAGAAACATAACTGATGTTGTTGCTCAACAAGCTAACTGCTGCTAAACATGTTATATTCATTCAAGTTTTTCACTCAGGAAATATCAAAAGGGGCAACAGGATGGAGAGGAAAGTGGCTCTAAATATGTCATGGTTGTTGAATATTTAGTAAACTCCTGATTTACCTGCAGAATAATCTCTACAGTTTATGGAAAATAATCAGAAATATAAAATCACTAGAGAGCAGCAGCTGAAGGAAATGTAACCGTAACTCAGAGCAGAAAAGTTTGGACGAAATTTTGATGCGTTTCAGCGCAGTTACTGCTGGCTCAGATATATCCACTGACAAAGACATGAATCACGGGTGCAGCCATGACGGATAACGTCACAGCAAAGCAGATGCTGTTTAACTAGTTGGTATAACGACAGAAATGGTCCTAATAAGTGTGAGTGAAGAGCTGTGAACAGGCTGTACGACTTGGGTAGACACATACATGCGGTGTGTAGTGTATATGAAAAAGAAAACAAGAGAAGCGTGATAATGCAAATACACATTTAATCACTGAGTTATATTATAAACATATCTTTTTTTCTCTGAATCACTGTATCACTGTATGGAGGACGTGCAGCTGATGTCACTGAGCCACCTGACATTGTTTTATTGCTATTTTGGGGGATAGATAGCCAGAATCAGACCAGTTAAAATGGGACAGATTGTAGCGTGTGGAGTGTTATTCCTGGATCAAAATGGTGATTTCGTGCTCCACATTCAGGTGTACATACAACATATTCTGGCTGATACTAGACACGGATATGGAGCCCTGATAGATTGATGTAAACTTACCTGAGAAATAATGAGATAGAGGTTTCTGTTGGTACCATCCACAAATACTTGTTGTGTAAGTGTGTTTAGGCTTAATTCAAGCTTTATCCTGTGTGTAAATGCTAGGTACTCAATGGTTATCACTGGATGCACGCCCACCTAACTAGCATCATGAACAACCGGAAACACGTGCCTGCACGTCCTCCATAATTCTGTGCCTCTAAAGAATTGTAACCAGTGTGGACATCAGGGAGCCTATACCCCAGAATTCAATAGTTTTTTTTTTCCTTTATCTTTGTGATTATGTGTATTAAACCGTTTTAAAATGTGGCTTCAGTGCTTTAAGAATTGAGTGTCTTGTTCTCAGATAAACTTCTTCAAACACCCTTGTCTCAGCAAGATCATTTTCAACTGTAATTATCTAAACTGTAAAAATAAAAATAGTCATAATGGCTTTTATTTTCTTGGCTTTTAGGCAATGTTAGATTTCGATATGTACAGTTTACATTTTATTTTTCTTGTGGAATTACAATAATTATTTAACCTAAGGGACAAATAAAGGAAACCCCCTTCCCCTCCCACTTCCCTTCCCCCTCAGCTACGGCAACTCCAGTAAATCTGGATTTTAATCATTTTTATGATTAGTGGTGTGAACTCTGCCATCTGATGGTGTTACAGTCTTTGCATTGCACCACCATGAGCAGCACTCAATCAGTCCTCTACTGGTTGTAGAAGGAAACCTGAATTTTTCTTCAGGTGACAAAGTCAATACCTTGGACCTTGCGCCAGTCAGGCAGGGCACAGGGTAGGAATAGAGGGATTGAGATACTGCAGTTCTTAAAGTAGAACAGAAAGAGAGAGGGGGGAAATGAAAAAGAAGCGTGACAAGGCAGGCGGAGCCAGAGCATCTGCAGGCAAACAGATACAGCATTTGTCATTTGACTCAGCAACTCATTCATACAATTGATCTAAAATTTGTGAATGTACATCTTTTAGCAAAGGGGTTACAAGGTAATTACATAAAATGCTTTAGTCAAAATGAGATCAAATAAACAAAAAGTTAAGACAATAATAAAGACTGAAATGCACTAAAACAAAAGAGAAACTAAAAGAAAGCGGTGGGTCCTAAAAACTGACGTATAAACAGAAGAAGCTTTTGTAATCAGTAATGTCAGCTGGTTTTATAATCTGCAGCTGCAGCAAGAACAGACCTGCCCCTAAGATGAAGTCTAGCAAGGTATAAATAAACCACCTAAATATTGTGGTTGTATTACCTAAATACTGCAGTCACTATTGAAAGACATTATTTTGTCTACAGTAAGAAATAAAAGTGTGTGTTCCCTGCATTAACTGGTTTTAATAGTAGCTCATGTGAAATGTAAAACATACTGAGTAAACCGCTGGTTGTTGTGCTGCACATTTCCAGTTTCAGTTCACCAAAATCAGTTAGTTATTGAACCTCTACATGATCTGGCATGCCTATTGCTCCAACTGTTATACATGCTTTAACATGCTGCTTGCCTGTTTCAGTGGATCAAAGAAACAGAATCTGGGGAGCAATATTGCATCACATCTCTGTATTTTCTACAGGAAAGTACAAAAAAAAAGATCTGAAGTTGTCTATTAATATCCTCTCTGACTTGGGCTCAATCTGGCCTCAAGAAATGTCATGTGTCTGTTGTAAAAGCAGCCGCCAGTTTAACCCGTTCTACCCTACGAGAGCTTTCCCTCCTTCTGAAACCGTTGGAAGTGCTGTCATAACTCCGATATCTGACTGAATATTAATTTGGTGTGTTTGTGATTGAAATCTAAATAAACACACCACAAAGATTACATGGGCCAGTTAATATGCGTAGATGCTGCTAGGACAATTTTTTGTGGGTTACTGATGACTGTTTGTAATAGCAACACCTGCAGAGTTAGTCAGCACTGAACACAGTGTTTGAATGAAAAAAAAAAGTTGTCCCGGAGCCAAAGAGCAGGTCAAATGTTATTTTTAAGAAACTGCCATGCAAATTATGCTGAAGAAATGGATGTGGTTAAAGCCAAACACAAATAGACCTTTTCTGTTGTTAGAAATCTTTACTTTACTTTACTTTACTAAAAAAATTGTGACTTATTATTGTGTACTTTCTTTTTTACTGAGCGCAAATGTAACCGTTTACAGTATTATCAAGTGTACACTGCTTGTGTGTGTGTCCAGTGTTTTCACTGATTTATGTTCAAACACACAAAAGATCTCATTCATGTCCAATTTTTTGACAAATGACCAAATTAAACAAGGCTGTTCTTTCCAAGTTGGATTTGGTGTGTCCACAAATGCCAGCTATTGGGAGGTCTTTTTGCCATTTTATACACACCCACTATAGCCTGTCACCAAACTTAACTAATATAGAATCCAAATACTCGAACAAGCCAGGCCAACTCCAATCATTAGGAGCCACAGTCCTGCGAGTGTTAGGAGTTCCTCTGCTATAACACATTTGACTCAAAATGATGTGTAAAAGGCAGAGATGTGCAGAGTTTGATATCAAGCTCTGCACAAGTCTGCTCTTAAAAATCGGATGTGTGTCAGGAAAGTGTTTGCAGTCGGGGAAACTCCCAACACTTACTGGGTGAGGCTCTCAACCATTGCTCATCCCGTAGTGCTCAGGCTGAGAGGAGCCTTTATTGCAAATCTTTGGTTTTCAGTCGTGTTGGCTTAACAAACAGCAGATGGTAATCCCTTGAATTTAGAGGTAATTTAGGGGTGAAGAAGGTCTCTGATATAAAACGGTGCTTGATTATGTAGCTTGATGTGTTAAAAATGAGTTTTTAACAGTGCACTCTGTAATGGATGGGGAGCCAGAGCAGCTGGATCAGATTTGGAGTGATGGTGACCTGAATATGGTGATATGATGAATTAAAAGTAAAACCAGAGGAGAAGTATTTTATGTTAAGCAGATTTTTTTTAAAAACTTACACAATGATTTTGCTGTGAGTAATCCCCATTTAGAGGTTTTTTCCTCTCTGTGAGAGCCTATTCACAAACACCCAAGATTACCAAGAGGTTTGACAAAGGTATGCCGTTCCATGACTATGTAGAGTTTGCATGTTCTCCCAGTGCAAATAAAAAGTTGTCTCTGGTGACCAGCTTTCCCCCCAAAGCAAAAAACCACATGTATGTTAGGCTAAAGTTTTTGGGAGTGAGTATGACTGCAAGTTGCCTGTCTGTCCGCGTGAGTCCTGCGATGGGATGTGTTAGAAGAGGTCGGTGGCTCCAATCAAGAGAAGATTCTAGTTTAGATCAATAGAAACCAGAAATCCACACAGTGTAAATGTTTTTATGCAATTATTTAATTTCTTTTAACAATTTGGCAAAATGTCTTTGTAGTGTATTTCCTCATGTCTCAGCTGAAAATTGACACCAAACAATAAAACTTGTTTCTTCAAATTTATTTGACTTCCAATCCTTATTTCAAGTGTTTTCATTTGAACAGTCACTTTGGTTTGCATGTGCAACCTGCAAGGATTAAGATATCAAACTTAAGCTGAAAAGTGCAATATTAAAGAAGAAACTGAATTTTGACTAAATCTGGATTAAAACTCTCCATTTTGTTTGTTTGTGGCTACAAAGTTAAAAATAGAAACATCCAAAGATACATAAGGCATTCAGATACTATGTGCACGCGTTGAATAAAGGAACATCCTCTTGCTGTTTGTGCTTGCAGGATTCCACGGATCCTCATAATACACTTATACTGAGAATACTGATGATGATGCCAACTAATTACATCTAGAGATGAAGTCCTGATGACAATCTTTCCAGCCACATAAGAGTAAATATTCTGAAGTACTTTACAGAGACAATGATCTGATATATCTGCTTCCTTCAGTTATTATTTGTTTGAGAATAACTCATGCTTGAAACTCAAACACATTGGATGTCATGAACTCCATGTTACTGGAAAATTAATCACAGAATTATATTACTGGTTATTTCCTGGTTTCAAGTTAGGAGATATAATTTTACAATAGTTACAGTTAGCTGAATAATGAAAACACATTGATATAGTGACACACTCATATACGGTATTAAGAAAGTAAAATCAAAAAAAGCTTTATTTATAAAGTTCTTTTTATACAAAAAATGCAATTAAAAGTGCTTAGTCTTTTAAAACAATAGACACATTAAAACAGTCTCGTATGCATACATCCCTGTCATCCATGACCACCACACACACACACACACACACACAGACACACACACACACACACAGCACACACGCACGCACACACCACAGATAGATTTAATACCTACAAACACAATCAGTATGCTGGTATAAATTGGGCTAGATACAGATGGACCAGAAGAAAGCATCATCAGAGGAGCAATCTGCACCAGGAGCAGAAAGCAAGCTGCAACCACAGAGCACCAGCCCGAGCCCCAGAGAAGAGATGTGGTCAAAACCCAAGGGACATGAGCTAGAACCCAGCAGCCACAGCTCCCGGTGCAGAGGAAACACAGGAAATCTAATATATGAAGGTAAACACAAAAGTAAAAGAACCACACCGGGATAACAACGGAAAATACTTCAGAACTTCATATCCTCTGCGGCCCTGAGGCCCTCCAGCAGACTGTTCCATAGACAGGGGCTGTGATTATAAAAAGACCGCTCGCCGTGAATGTGTGTCCTGACTTTGGGAATAACAAAGAGTCTGCTGCTAGAGGATCCCAGGATCTGCGAGGGTTCACAGGGTAAAAGCAGTCCTGAAAGATAAGAAGGTTCAAGACCATTAAGACACTTAAAAACCAGTAAAAGAACTTTAAAATCTATCTTAAACGATTACTATTACTATAATAGTTACTGCTAAGTAACTATATGACTGGTCATATTGACGCTGAAAAGACCTGGTCCTAAACAAAGTCTCCAGTGCTACGAAAATTTACCCCCACTCGCTGACACCTTAAATGCTTTCATTAGTAAAGATCTTGCTCATAATATCTCTCCAATAAATATTTTCCATATCTGGTAATTATTAAAATTCACTTTCAATAAACCTACAGATGCTACCAAACCTCAAAAACCTATGTTAAATTTAAAGTGCTTTCTTACATTTGGGCTAGATGGGATATGCAGGAAAAATTTGAGGCTATTGCTCATATAATTGTAAAACTTCTCGCCTATTCTATCAATTGATCATTTTTTTATGTTGTCGCACCAAAGGGGGTGTGGAGCCAATCTCAGCTGTCAACGGGCGAGAGGTTGGACAGGTCGCCAGTCCATCGCGGACATTTCCAAGTCATTTAAAGAAACCCTAATTGTCACGACTGGTGGTGTGGAGGTGGGGTCAGGCAGGCACAGGAGGTAGCAGGAATGCAGAAGACAATTTATTAAATAAAGAACTATAAACAAATGAACAATGAATCCCATACGTTCTGCATGATGACACAGTCACTGAGCTGTTCTTTAGGTTTATTAATGAAGAGCCATATACTCCAGATCTGAGTTAGTTTTCTCTTTTGGTGTGTTTCATTGTGTAACAGTAGGAACTGTTTTATCTGAGCTGTAGTGGAACTGTCCACCCGGGTTCTTGTTCCTGTACAGGCAGCTAAAAAAGAGGGTACCACAGAACGTGTACAGACTCGGCCATGAGCAGGTGTATCAGTTGTAAGCTATAATACTTTAATAAAGCATACTGCACTGTTGGGTAGGAATGAAAGATACTGTGGTCTGAGTTAAAAGACGCACATAAACACATTGTGTCGGTCAGCATGTGTGTTTTTGCTTTTTGTACTCGTTTATTCGGATATGACGCTTGTTCACTTCTGGCGCTCTTGGCAGTTGTTGATCTCTGGCTGTATCTCAATTCAGACACTGCATACTTTGAAGTGCAGATTTGTAGACCGCATACATCATACTGGCGCTCCAAGTGCTGTCCCAATTCGAAGTGTGCTTCAGAGCCAGACTTCAAATATTAAAACAAGTGTATATGCTATGTATCCTTCGCAGTCTCCAATTACCCAGAATTCATTGCACGCTAGATAGAAATGAATAAGAAGCAGTTCACAGAATGTTTTATAAATAAATATATAAACACGTATTTGTCCCAGCCGGGGACGGGGACGGCAGTGTGTTCTATGAACACAAATTAATGTTATGACATGCATCAGATGAGAATTATTTGCCACGAGGAGAGCTCTTCTGGGCTGCCTCCTCCATGTGTTTGTAAGTTAAGGTAAATGAAAATAAACCCTGACCGATCTTGCTCCATTTTCTGTCCTATAAAAGGAAATTTTCATGTTTTTTGTGAAAGAATATTATTCCTATTTGGATGATACACACAGCATTAGACGTTGCTGGGCAACAGAGGACTGGAGCATTATGGGTAATTCTCCTACTGTCGGGGGCGTCTTATTTCAAACCGAAGGAACACTTTAAAGTTTGCAGACTACAAAGGACACTTTGTGGACTATGTAGTCTGCGTATGCAGTCTCTGAATTGAGAAAGTCTTTGACTGCAGAATCCCATGAGATATCCTCATGTTGTATGTACAGGTGTAGCAGATGGTATGGTATCTGGTTGGACTGTAGTTTCTCCTTTTGTGGTGTCTATCTTTCTTCTTGTGTTTTCTTACTCTTTCTCTTTCTCTGTATTTTCCGGCCGGTCCAGCAAATCTCTGTATATACATATATACACGAAGATCTTATTGACAAAGCAAATTTGCTCAGCACAATACAGCAGCCAGACCATTGTTCTGACAGCGTGATGCTGGACAAGACACCTTAAAAAAAAAATTGTTAGCTCTGTCTTGGTCCAGATTCTCTCTCTCGCCCCCTGTTCCACAGTCATAGTCTTATCCACCTTATTGAGTTTATTATCCTCCAAAAGTCATGCATGTTGTTTCAGACTGTTAACAAAATGAACAACATGCTGTCTGAGCTGAGTCTTCTCTTACTTCGTACTCATACCAGGAACAAATGTCTCATTATTGTTGAAAGAAGGTGACTCATTAGCAGTAGCCGGAGTATTTCATGCAGGAGCCTGCAGATTTAGAATAGGTTTGAGAAAATTTTTTGAAAGTGTTGAAATCCATCTCCAGTTTGATTTGATCAGCTCATATAAACACTAACAGCTATAGTCATAAATTCAGCTGCTATGAAAGTATTGTCTCTGTAGTGTATGGAACTGGTTTTGATTGAGAATGTTTTAAACTTTTTTTTGTCTTTTTATTGACAAATACTTCCATAATTCCATGTAATTCTCCTTATGATGTCATCTTGCACAATACATTCCAATTCCCACATAACTCATAACTTAACCACTATGGAAAGGTGATTTTTTTTTTGGTACACGTGGGTGTGCGAATAAACTGAAGGTTTATCACTGAAGGTGATAAAATGAGCAAACTGTTCGGCTGAGTAACTGTGCCAAGCATTTAGTAAAATTGTAGGTTGTGGGGTGTCTCACTTTACCAAGACTAGTTCAGCGTTGACACTAAGTCTGGGTTTCTCATGCTCTCCCCTTTTCTCGTTTCTCCAGTTGCTCCATGCGTTTAACGTTGTTACCACCCCATCATAAGTGGTTCTGTCCCTCCTTGTCTCTCTTGTTTGTCTTGCAGGCACTGCTATCTCACCGTTATAAGACTCATAACTCTTTACAGAGACAGGTGGTGTAACACACACATTTCTACATGGCTTTGTCAGCATCTACTCCAGCCCCGACCTCCCCATTCATTTTCATTTGTATCCAATCTGTTTTTTTTTCCTTCCTGTGTTTGTGAACGACAGTGCTTTCATTCTGTATTGTGGTTAGTTTTAGTTTTCCTCTTCCCTGTCCTTCTTTTCAGTTGCTAATTATCAAACCTGCTTCTTATTCATCATTAGTGGCAGAATGTACACCAGATTTTCCTTACTCAACGCCAAATTCACTGCATTGCTTTTTTCTTGTCATGTTTGCTCATGTTAGTCAGCTTTGCATTCTTTCTGTTTTGCTTTTATCATTTTTTCAGTAGTTTGCAAAGCTTGCCTCAGCAACACTTGCTGTTTTATATGAAATCCTTATTTAAACCACACTCACCGGATTCACATCTCATTATCTGCCAGTTGGGTCCCACTTCTGACTTTTATCAACATTTTAACATAAAATCTGTTTCTGCACCAAAACAAAGACTTTTAGATGCTTACTTGCAAACATCTATACTTCCAATAAACTCATGGATAATACAAATAAACTCATGCAATATAAAGTCAATAAACATCTCCTATTCATTAAATTGATTCACTCGTGATTAAAAAATATATGTTCAGAGGTGTTTTTTATGCATCACTCTTCAGCCACACCCTCCTTGCAAAGGAAGTCACTTGCTGCCCTGAAGATATGATGGCCAATACTGATATTGAAATTTGAAAATAACTCAGAACAATGAGCAATATTGCAAAATCATCTAAGAATAAAATTATTTGATACTCAATCATAAGCTGGCAACATACTAAAGATATCCATTTGTAGTGGTTCTTGACATGTTGAAACTTTATTTTATTTGTCTTAAATCACCCTTTCTTTAACAGTTAACTGTGCTGTCATTATAATTGTGTTGACTTTGACACCTTTTAATATCTTATAAAGTGTTCCTATGCCCTTTGATGAGGTGGGAACAACTGAGTGAGCTTTGGAAATATTAAATAAATAAACAATAAATAATGCCTGCAATAAAATCTCTAGTCCAGACGGGACAAAGGACAACCAGGAGTTATAGTAGGAAAAACAGAGACCAAGAGTAAGAACCTTTGACCAATTCCTTCATTATTTATCATTAAAAATGTGAGCTCACAGATACAATCTGGAAGTGGTGGAACTGGAGTGTTAACAACGCAATAGTATGTATTACTTTAAAGCTGCAGGAGAATATTTGAGCCTCCAGCACCTTTATAGGCATGGCTACATGGTGAAAAAGAGCCTGAAGTGGTGTGAGTGAGGAAGGCGGGATGTGTTATTGGGAAGAAAAGTTGCTGCATACCCAAACTGCTGGCTATGACTTTCCATTCATGTAGTCTAGTAAGAGATTGTGAATTATTTGCTAAAGCTAACATCTACAACCACTCAGTTGTTTTCTGTCTAAAATCATCACAATGCCGATCTCTATGCCACACCTTTTACTGTTCCTTTTAGTTTTGTCATTTATAATTATCTATAATTCAGCTACACAATTTTAGAGTTTATTTTCTTTTTAATTCGATGATATTGACTAAAAATAATGCTGTTAGCAAAATTAAATTATTCAGATTTTGTGCTAGGCTGTGAGTGTATTCTCGACCCTGCGAGGAGACTTTCACTGACACTTAAAAAAAACATTTTACATTAATTTTTAATCTGATCCATTTGAATTGTTTCACCAAAGCATTCAGGTCAACTACTAGTGTTTAAGGTCTGGTCTAATCTGCATGAAGACACACACACACACACACACTCTTGGCTGCACTTGGTAGTGTGCGCATAAGTAAACACAACTGTCCTATAAATACAAATTGCAAGTAATAGTGCAGGAATTCCTTTGCACGCAGTCACCCAGTCACTTGCTTTCACCCGGTCTTACTTTGTACACACCCCCAGCAGGTGCTTTCACTTGAAGTTTAGTTTGCAGTTGTGCTTTAGGCTGTGCCTTTTCAGGTTGAGTATACTTCTGCTTAAAAGCCTGGGACAGTCTCAGGCCACAGCCTGAGGGTTCAGCAGCAGTCCTCTGGGGGTCCTCAGGCAACACTTAGGTTTCCCTTTTGAGACGAGTCTTATACGGAAACCACTCTGCACCTTCCATCATCCTGCCGCGTCTTTACCTCTGGCCTTCAGAGCATCTTTGCACTGGTAAGAAGAAACTGGCTTAAACCATACCTTGACAAATTCATGTGTATCAGTTTGATTCTTCCTACTCAAAATCGTTACATTTTTTGTTGACAAAGCCGTAGTTTGCTGGGCTACAACCAGAATTACCTCTTTATAAATATATGTGTAAATTTACCTTTTAAAACCACAAAATTATTTTGATTGTACCCATCTTTCAATGACGTTGATGGCAACCTCACATAAAAGAAAATCATAGCACAAGCTTAGCAAGCCGGGACATGAGCAGAAATGATTACAGGGCTTCCATAATTCTTACTAATGAAAAACTCGCTCATATAGTCATAAGATTTGGTTAAATAAACATACATAATGGAAATGATTATGTGATTATGTAAGGTTTATATGTAGGAAATAAAATTTTGCACAGAAAAAAACAGGAATATGAAAATCAAATGATAAAAAGATATCTATAGTAAAGGTATATTTAGGTGTGTGCAACATGTATAAATGAAGATGCGAGGTGATTATTCCCAGGGGAAGGGAGGCAGCCAGGAACTGTGTTGCCAAAAGGATTTCTCTTATTGCTTTTATGTCTGTGGTAAATTTGGGAAGGCGAGGGTGACAAGCAAAGTACAAGCAAAATACCTTTTGAACAGTTTTTAGGAGATCTGGTGTGTGAAAAAAAAACAAATCTAGCACTTCAGGACAACACCTGTGTCCTACAGGACAATAGCTGTGTCCTACAGGACAATAGCTGTGTCCAACCAGACTTGCAGCAGTCCGGCACTTATCTATGCTGTTCCCTGTTGTTCGATTTCATGCTTATGTTGTGTTATTCTCTGATGTACGTCGCTTTGGATAAAAGCATCTGCTAGATGCCTGTAGAATAGAATAGAATAGAATAGAATAGAATATAATAGAATAGAATAGAATAGAATAGATGTATAGGACACCCACATTTCATCATCTGAGATGTGGCTCAAGGCTGAGTCATAAATGGCTCATACTTGATAAGGATATATATATATATATATATATGTTTGATCAGAAATTAAATAAGATCATTTTATTTTTCCAAACACTCTTCTACAGCTTTAGTTTAAAATATATTGAGGGTCATAGATCATTTGCATTATCCCCTGACTATTAAAGCTACCCATCAAACACTTTTGAGCTTTAGAGTACACGTCAACTTTTCATTTATCTTCAAATGTCCTCTTCCTTCTTTTTAGCATGTTTTTTTTTTTACCTCTCAATGAGACACAAAGTCTCATTTGCAAAATTGTTGTGTTTTAAGTATACAGGCAACAGTAAATGTGCAGATCCATCTCAGCAGAAAGTATTATTTTAGCACATTTTCTCTCATGCACTTTTACCTTCTAACAGTTACCATTGGTGGGCAAGAATGCAACAGATTTTTTGTTTGTATATAATAAAAAGAGAACCAATATGGACTTTTTCCACACAGGTGGAAATGACCTGTGCTCACAGCAAAAAAAAAAAAAAAAAAAAGTGCAAGCTTATTAGGTGTAAAAAAGAGTTTTAGTCCACTTTACTTCTTTGAATATAACAGAGTCACAGACAGTTTTCTGGGCCTTAAACGTGTAACCTACTGTTACACATGTAAGTATTGCATCCATATTTCTTCTGTGAGATAAATTTGTTGAAAAGAAAAACTTCAGCATGACAGAAACACTTCTGTGAGTTTAATTTCCTGCATATAGAGAATACATTAAAAGATGGCCTTTTAGGTTATTTTTCTTGAGATAAACAAATAATCTTTTTAGTTGCTCTATTAGACTTATAGAAAACATGAACATTAGAAAAATCTAGAAAGCTCAGAGAAATGCCATGATAGAGGATATCATGCTGGACTGTGAGAAGCTGTAGTTAGAAAAGCTGCAGTATAATTCTGACAAACAAAACCTTTTTAAGGTCCTTTTCAGAGATTCTGCTTGGCCCCTGTGACACCATGGGCATTGCCAGACCTCCTTTTCCGGGGCCCATGCCCCATCAAAGGAGATCTGTGCCCTTCACACTCTGGGGTAAAGCAGTAGTTAAAGCTTAAAATATATGCTGATGTAGCAGCAATAATTGTCTCAGTAGTGGTATTTAAGTAGATACAACAAAAATTTAGACCTACAGGACAGCATATGTAGTGCTTTAATCTTCAAAGATATCTGCCTAATGCCAGTTCAGCAGGAAAGAATCAATACGGGTGCTACCATCCCCCATTGACAGTTAATGTCTACCATGTAGGAGTGGGAGAAAATAAAATATGATTTAATAAACAGCACTCATAAGATAAGAAATAGAGATTTGAGAGAGAGTGTTAAGCTTCAGGCAACAGAAAAACTAATTTATAAAATCAAAAGCAAATAGCTAACAACAATGTTTCACACCCAACATACATAATGGAAGTGATTATGTGATTATGTAAGGTTTATATGTAAGAAATAAAATTGTGAATGTAGAATGTGAATAGAGCACCTGTTGTTGCCATAAAAAAATTCCCTGAGGCAGCAATTCACAGGTTCAATTGCTTCCTCCTTCCAACAGGCTCTCTTCAAAACATTGGTTATGTTGATCAAAAGGAAGATGTGCACAAAGATAAAACTCTTTCTTTAATCCTTGCTCTTGGAATCGTAACTCCTGAGCTGGTCCAAGTTTCCCATGAGAAACAATAACAAAGAAAAAAGAAAAAGATCTCCCTGTAACACTCACAGGGCAAACAGTCACGCCTGGCTGTACACACTCCCTTAACTCCAGACTCAAATAACACCAGCCGAGCCGACATCTTGGTCCCCATTAGATGTTTTCAGCTTGCAACTTTACTCTTTTTCTTTTGCTTTCCATTGTTGCATCCAATTTAAACAAAAGCAAGCTTTTTGGTTGTTTTAATCACTACTCATTAACCTTCATTTAAACACCTGGCTGACATAACTGTTTAGCAACAATGATGAATCAGCACATGGGTTCATTTTAAGCTAGATTGGTTGTGCTGTTTTGCACTCTCATCACCTTTATTTTAGGAAACTTTCATTGTGCTCGTTCCCCAAGGATATTTCACGCGCTTCCTTTTAGTTTTTTGCATTTGTTCCAGTGAGAAAATAATACACAGGTCTGCTTCAAATGACAAACAACCATTTTCTTCATCTTAAAAGAGACCAAGCTTATAGGGAAAAAAGCTTCCCAGTGTGGACACCTACATGGAGGGAGTCTTTCTCCTTCAAAGCCTGACTTTGCTCAGTAAATGGAGCGAGCGCTAATGCTCCTGAAATGAATATCAGCATCTTGACCAAACTCATTTAGAGATCAGTCAGGGTCTTAATCCGTCTCTCACTAGGGGTGTGAGTTTGTGTCTCTTTTTTCTCTCTCTTCTCGGATTCCCTTTTCCTTTTCCTTTTGGAAGAAGGTAATATGGCTAAATTTGCTTTGCTAATGCGTTTAGTGCAAGCTGTTGCAAGGTAGCATTGACACACAGTGGCAGGCTGGGATACCAGTGGTTTTTAATCGGAGTCCTGATGGAGTGAAAGGGAGGATGGGTTACAATTTACGAGAAGTTTGGGAATAAAAGAAGGTTTTGCGGTGGGGAATTAAGGAAGGGGAACAAAATAGGCAATCTATGTAGGAGGCATAAAAAAATCTTGCATTTTATTTTCATCTGCATTTTAAGTCATTGTTGGGATTAAAAAATAAAGAAAAAAAAGAAAAAATATACTTTTGTGCTTTTATATGCATATGTATATATATAACATTTGTAAATGAAAAGACAAATAAAATATTTTAAAAGTTGGGCTTCATCTGTCATTTTGAACATTTTATGAGAGTTTAATTGTTTGCCTTTTTGACAAATTGAGTCATTACTTTCCTTGAACATGTGCTGTGTGGAAGCAAACTTCCTTTACCACTGATAAAATGATGTGTGGCAGCAATGTGTTACCATATGCCAGCTGTGGCAGGTACACATTGTTGGTGCCATATCCAAGATTACGCTTGTGGTGCAATTTCCATCCATAAAGCCTTGCTTTGATAAAAAAAAAAAAAAAAAAAAAAAAAAAAAAAAGAAAAAAACCTCCCTTTTTGTTTTTGGGGACACACAAAACTCCCTCTTTTTACACACCTCTTTTTTTTGTTGGGCCTTTTTTTGTGTACTT
>JBAMIG010000003.1:10717453-10737604 GCA_037177335.1 Kiunga ballochi
ATATATATAGGTATATATATATATATATATATATATATATATATATATATATATATATATATATTTATAGAAACATTGTAACTTAAGGTTATGGTGCATTGATCATTTTTATATATGGGAGATGTGGGAGACTTTAAACCTTCTGTGTAAGATAATAAACCGGAATGAGTAATAGCATTCCGCTGTGTTGTAAAAATTACACATTTTTGTACGTTATCTAATGCTGGGCTGAGAAGTGACTTGTGTGGACAATACAAAGACCCATCTGGGATGGGAGTGCCTTATAAGTAATCCTCACGTTGCTGAAATTCCCTCCATCCATTTTCTACCACTTATTCTCTGAACGACGTCGTGGTGGGGCTGGAGCCAATCCCAGCTGTCATCAGCCAAAAAGGCAGAGGCGAGGTACACCCTAGACAGGTCACCAGTCCATCACAGGGCCAACACACACAGACAAACAACCATACACACTCACATTTACTCCTATGGGCAATTTAGAATCACCAATCAGCCTATCCCCAAGGTGCATGTCTTTGGACTGTGGGAGGAAACCGGAGTACCCGGAGAGAACCCACGCTAACACGGGGAGAACATGCAAACTCCACACAGAAAAGTTATTGGTTGGACCTCCTGTTGCTGAAATTATTATGCCAAAATGATTTTGAATGGATGCTGATACATTCACTAATGACTGACATTTAATGAATGATTGAATGAATAAATGAATGAATGAAAAATACTTTATTAATCCCAGTGGGAATTTCTTACTCCTACATCGGACCTGAACAAGTCTCTCACTGAACACTGTGCTGTTACATCACTGTGTTGGGTCGAGGTGTGAAGAATCCTCCATCATCTTCATCAGCTTGTGCAGTATTCTTTTTTGGAAGATCAGCTCCAGCGGCTCCAGAGTTTCTCCAATCACAAAAGCTTTCTTGATCAGTTTATTGTCTCTGGTTCTGATGCTGCTGCCCCAGCAGATCACTGTAAAGCTGATCACACTTTCAACAACAGAAGATGTGCAACATCTTGCTGCAGACATTAAAAGATCTAAGCTTCCTTAAGAACCAGAGTCTACTCTGACCTTTCTTATGGAGAATTAGTTACTTTTTAACTCAAGTCTGATGTCCAGCAGAACTCTAAGGTACTTGTATTCCTCCACCACCTCCTTAAATCAACAATCATCTCTTTTTGTTTTGTTGGTATTCAAGATAAAATGATTGACACTGCATCATTGAACAAATTGAGCAACCAGTTCTCTGTACTCTGCTTCCTGTCCATCACTGATACACCCAAAAACCACAGAGTATTCAGAGTATTTCTGCAGATGGCAGGACTCAGAATTGTACTGGAAGTCAGAGGTGTACAACGTGAAAAAGAATGGTGACAGTACATTTCCTTGTGGTGTTCCAGTGCTGCTGACCACCATCACAGACACGCAACCCTTAAGTCTCACAAACTGTGGTCTGTGTGTGAGGTTGTCATAAATCTAGGTGGTTGTGGACGTATCTACCTGGAACTCATGGAGCTTCTCACACAGCAGAGGAGGCTGAATTGTATGAAAGGAACTTGAGAGTCAAAGAACACGACCCTCAAAATGCTCATCTGGGATGATCTGAATGACATATCAGCCTAGCATTATGACTGGCTCAACTTTGTTCCTTAAACTGCTATATTTGCCTAAATAACATACATTTAATATACATTTGTATGTTTTATTAGTGTTTTTCTTAAATAACACCTTTGGGTTGGGCCTGTGTTTTCTGATGACATCTTTTATTTGTTGCTTATGTAGATCAACAGGCACTACAGTTTGGAAATGACAGCACTATAAACAGAGAAAGCCCATAGTTGTCCAAAATTTTTCCTTCACTTTTCATGAATGAGCAAAAAACAGAAAAAAAGAGCATTTCGGCATTTTCAACATATCCTGGCCTCAAGGAGCTCCACAGTTAGGATTACCAGTCCCATTCTGTTGAAATACAGTTACAGACACATTAAGCAAGTCAAGATCTTAAATGAGCATAATCAGTGAAAAAGGGTGTCATATTGGTGTAAACTGATCTGGGTGAGCTGGATGGAGGGGAGCTCTCTTTGTGTGGAAGAGGATGGCTGAGTTTTTCAAGATGTTTGTAAGGCCATAAAAATATGTTAATCATGCTAAACCACATGTTAACAGAACTTGTACAGAGGCACAAAGTACCATCAAGAGAAATAAAGACAAAAAGAGACATTTCCCCCTCCTGGATTCTGTAAAAATAAACGGTTTGCAGCTGAAAAGCCAATTGTCTCATCAATATTTCAAAGGCATATCCTCTTTCTGCTTTGCTCAGACTCCATCAGTATCAGTAAGGGAACACCTGCCTTACACCATAGAGAAAAGAGGAATCTTCACCACCATGTGAACTCAAACCGATCACATATTGTGCAGTTGCGTGCACTTTTTGTGCAGCTTGACTGGAATTTTCTGACTGAAGCAAGAACATTTCAATTGACAGACACATTTAAGCTGCAATCTTTTCATACACAGCAAAGCAGCTCCTTATTGTCTTGATATTATATTCATAAATCAATTTTTTTTTTATAGTAAGCCAATAATTTGGAAGGGGACAAATTAAGACAATGCGCAGGATCAGTTCTGTAAACACTGAGTGGGAGCATCAGCATGCTTATAATCATAAAGATAAGAGCTGATAGTTGCTGACATTCACTCAGAGTAAACACGTCTTTTGATTAATTGCAGAAACAAATAAATTAAATGAAGCTGATCTTCATACAAAAGAGGAAGTTAATATTTGCAGGCTGGCTTTGCTCGTGGCTTCTGCGTCATCAACACGAGTGATTTAACAGGCACATTGTTGGAGATGGCTCGAACAGCAGAGGTTAGCGTAAACAATCCTCGCAGTGCTTGGTAGATTTCCATTTCAAACATGAGCTCTGCTTAGAGCAGCTTACTGGTGATGAGCGCTCATTTTAAACATTTTAAAATGTTAATTCAGGGACAAATGTGGGAACAAAGGAGACAAAACAGAGTTTTAAAGGAATAGTTCGGCATTCTGGGGAAGAACCAGTATGTTTTTTGTGTGTTTTTTTTTTTACAGTTAAAAATCAAGAACTTGGAAATAATATTTTTTTAGATAACTGTGGTTGAAACACAACTGCTGGGAACAATTGTTGTCCTAAACTAATACACATAAAGCAGGGTTTTAGGTGTAACGATGATCAGGTTCTGTGTGGGTCACTTCTCACATGGCTCTGAGACAACTCTTTGATGGGTCAGCTTGTGAGAGTTGAAGAATAAGAAAATCTGTCAGATACCTAATTTTCTGTCAGTACCTTTGTTGTATCTCTTCTTCTGGTGGGAAGACCAAGAACTGTTTTTATTAAGTTTGGATGAGCCAGACAGTGCATTAAGTGGAGCACGAGTTGTGTGCAGGCTGTAGCTCCGTGAATCTATAAATATGGTTCAAACCTTCCCATCCAACTCTCAGAAGAAAATCTTTTCAAAAATGTCTAACTATTCCTTTCAGGCTAAACGTGTAGTGTAAATACTTATAAAGAAAACACTAATCAATGAGGAAAGAAACCATACAAGCCTCCAGACCTTAAAAAAGAGAATAAAATATATACATGAAATGCACAATGCATCTCTTGCTCTCACTGCCCAGCACGACCGATGAAACCATGTCCCCATTCTGATGAGGGAAGGAACACACTATGTAACATGTTAGCATAACAGCTGATATCATAGAGAGAAGAAAACATTTTGCTTCAGTTGCAGTGTCTGGAAGATCCTGAACAGCGTTCGCCATGATGAAGATGAAGACAGCTCACTGTGCCTGACAGACAGAGGAAGCTTTGCTTTGAAGACTCTGGCAATGTGCAGTTATGACTCATCAGTTCAGTCTGGGTTTCACTTCCTATAAACCAAGTGTCCTCCGCTGAAATACTTAGATCGGCTCAACGTAATTGGCTGGGTAAAGACCCAGCTGGCCGTTGTCTAGGCGACCTTTAGACCAGCCCTGTTCATCCTCCTCCTCCAGCTTCGTTAGCTCATCACCTTAAATCAATAAAACAGACAGAAACAAGCAACAGGTGGATATTTTGTGAAACACATCTGAAACGGGTAATAAAGGTTTTTATCTTACCATCCTGGCGCATTTAGTGTACTTGCTTTTTAATAAAGTATTTTTTTATTTAACTTTATATACTTCTTCATGCAGAAATTCCAGGAAACATAAAGTGAGGTAAAACAGGCCACATTGCTCCATGTTAGCATAATTTGATCAGTTCTTCCCACTGAACATCTTTTATTGTTTAGCTTTTGTCAACTTTTATTTTGACAACCACTTTTTACTTTTCCAACACCTACCATCTGTAGCTGTGCTGATTAACAAGCATTTTTTGTTTCCCCCCTTACATTTGGTCAATGCTTTCATTCAGTTGCATTAGCGACCAAAAAAAAAATCAATAAACCCAGAGGAAAGCAGATGGATCCAGACAACAGAGACTAATGGAGGAAAGGAATTAATGGTTGTGTCTCTATCATAATAAATACTGAGATTGCTGGTTGAGCTAATAGTGATAAATTCAAGGATATAACAATGAATGTGCTTCTACTCCTCTTGAAATGTATCTAAAGTAATAACTCCAGATCTAATCCACATGATCAGTAGCAGCGCTACATTTGCATAAAGAAAGGGGAACATTTACATACTGGCTTGATTGTCTGATTGCATCCCTCCTACTGTTAACCAGGTCACTGCATATGAGGTGATTGTGGCGTACGTAGTAGAGCGGATCATCTCCTAACAGGAAATTTAGTGGTACAAACACCAACTCTGGCAGTCTGCAAGTCGAAGTGTCCTTGAGCAAGACACTGAACCCCCCCAGTAGCTCTTGGTCCTGTGTAAATGTGTGAATGTGTGAGCACTAGGGTGAATGGCTGAATAGTGTCTAAGCGCTTTGAGTGCACTAATGTGTAGAAAGGAGCAACACAAATACGACTTCAGCCTCCCTAAGAGCCCAAATCTGCTATGTTGACTTATGTTGGTCAAAAAAAATTTGGCTTATTAACAAAAACAAAAGAATTTTATTAAAGCTTTGTCATCTGACAAGCTATGGCATTTAATAGATCTTTATTCACAAACATGTTTATTTAAACACATTTAACAATTATTTCCACGGGGAGAGAATTATTTTCAAAATGCAGCAAAATGTATTTAATTACAAAAATAGAATTGGATGATAGACATCTATAAAGCATCTATAGAGACGTCTCATGATTCACCGAGCACTTCCGCTTCTTTTCTTACATCTATCCATTTATGACAATGTTGACATCATTAATATACACATGTCTCCTTTTTTCTGCAAGTTTTCTTTGATAAAAGTAGTAGAGCATGTTGCTCTGGTTTTCTTGACCTTTCCACTCCAGTCAGGCAGATAGCTGAAAGTTTTCCCTTCCTGTTAAAAGGGGAAGATGTCGCCTCATGCCGCTCAGGATGGGAGATTGGATCAAAGTCAAGATTTGATGCAATTTGGTAGTTTGCCTTAGCTACATCATTGATTATAAATTGGCTCAAATTGATGCGTCTGTAAAAAGTCCTAAAATGACATTGTTGTAAAGTGGTGCCATCCCAAAAAAGCTGAATTAAATTGAATGATGTTGTTTCATCTCAGTGAGGTGGTGACATGGAGGAAGAAAATGGATGAGACAGGACCCTCTGGAGTCTAGATGGTGGTGGTGGATGAGTAGAGACATGAGATGATAATGCTGCTGATGAGGCTCCTCTGGTATCAGGAAGAAGTGCTGATGAGGAGGAGGGGAGTTGCCCAAAAGTTAGGCTGGAGGGGGAAAGGCAGAACAGAAGACAGTTTTAAAGAAAGGGAATCAAACTGACTGGCTAAAAATGCCGCTGCATGGAGGCCACAGGACCAGAGGGGTGATGACAGAATTTAAGAAGCAAGCATTAGATATTAGTGACAAAGTGTCAAAGGATGCAAAGTCCAAACGGCAGAAGTGAGAGAAAAGATCTTTCTTAAATATCAGACGCTGCTTCATCTTGGTGTAGAGATAACATGAATTAGGAAAGAGGATAGAATAATCCCCCCAAAAGAAGCAGAGAAAATGTACGTGCATAGAAGCAGTTTATCTGGCAAACCACATAAAATAGAAAAAGTAGCTGCATTCAAGCTTAGAGAAGACAATGAGCCTGTGTTCAGGCTTAGAGGAAAAGATGATGAGTCTGCATTCAGGGTTAGAGGAGACCAGCATGAGGCAGACAGGGATGAGAAGATCAGCCTGAATTCCAACCCGATGACAGTGTGAACTTGCTTTCAGGTTTAAAAGGAGGACATGATAAAGCTTGGGTTCAGGCTTGAAGATCGTGGATGGCTTGAGAAGAGAAAACAGCCTGGGCAAAAGCTCAAAATCACCACCAGCCAAACACGGACCGCTACAGAAATTGAGAGAAACATTAGGCAGGAAATGGTCGGACTGCCACACATGACCATCTTAAGACACCAGATAAGTAAAAGAAGTGTAAGACGTTTCCTGCGTGACTGCTAATTATTGTCAATGCAAATGAATGGCCAGACTAGCTATAGAAAAGCTGCTCTAAAGCTATAGAGCTTTAGAGCAGCTCTTTACATGAGATAAATAACATTTAATTTCACTGGGTAAGGTTACAGGAGGTTTTTTATTTTCAATTAATTTCTTTTTAGTTTACATACAAATATTCATTTCAAATTGAGGTTTACATAAAAATAATAAATAAAATGTTTATTTTGTCTTCTCTTAATTCCACTGACGGTGGACAAGATGTTCGTCCATATACCGGAAATAAACAAACCACTTCCTGTTTCTCTGTGTTTTGTTACAATGTGGAAGACCACATAATAACAACTGTTTTCACTTACATTTTAATTGGTTGATTGATTAATAATAATCGTTTTGATTGACGTCTGGGCTCGTACTCAGTGCTTTACTTTTTTCTGCCAGAAGGAAAAAAAAATTGCATCATAGATGGAGGCATGTGTGTCATGACAACTATGTAACGAGCATGACGAGTTTCGAGCAGAGAGGGTGGGAGGGTTGTACACTGTGAAGATGTGAGTGTGATGATGTTTGTGAAAAAGAAGTGTGATCATAGGAGGTTTCTTGAACACGTTTTATACTTGAGTGTGTGAAGGTTTGTGTTCTTTTTTTATATATATAAAAATTGCTTTTAATATGCAAAGTGATTTGTGTTGTTTTTATATGAAAAGTGCTTTATAAATAAAGTTGTAATAGCTAGATGAGTTGTAGCTTATGTTGAACTTTTTCAATTCCTTTATTTTTTTTTTAAATGTGCATTTTTAAAAACATGTTTTTGGAAACTGACTTAGAGATTAGTGCAACTAAGGTAAAGAAGATTTTATAATGACTGTAAAGGGAACAAGAGTTTTTTTTTTATACTTGTCCTGCCTCTTTTTGGATTCATTGCTTTGATATCTTATGAAAAATAATCCCATTATTACAATGATGGATGATAGCATGAAAAAAAACTTTAGATAGTGTATAACTAAATTTATATAATGGTGCAGCATATTTCTTTCTGTTAACACTTTGAAGCACAAAGACATGTGAAAGAGGATTGTTTAAAAGATTAAATAGTTCTTTCTAAAGGAGATTTTGTGTTGGGTGGAGCAGCACAAACATAAAGGAAACATCTGGTTTTCCTGAATTATTTGTTGAAATGGGAAACAGATAATAATTAGTGATATCTTTTGGCAGAGGGAAGACAAAGCAAGCGTTCGTAGCATTCCAGATGAAAAAAAGGGCAGCCAGTTAAAAGCATTTGTCACACTTACCTGCTTTAAAGCTCAGCTCGTCCTGCTCTTGTCCAGTGTAATCATACAGGGCTCTGACTCTCACACCTTTGCCTCCGTCTTCATCAAAAGGGTTCAGCCCTCCGTTGGAGTCATTGCCCGAGTTTGGATCCGTCTGGTCCTCTTCTGACCACTCAGAGGCAGAGTACGCCTGGTTCTTCTCAGAGCTGCTCACGCTAAACACACAGAGAAACACATTAACCAACTCTTTTTATATGTTATATTTTTATATGCTTATTTTGTTGCTAAGAGTATTACTGTACAGTCTGTGTAGCTCTGTTGATATTTTTGTTTAATTGGAGCTACTATAGTATTACTATTACTATTTATGTACACGTTTAGTGTCTTATATGCTTTGTAGCTCTAAGTTTGTTAGAAAGAAGGAAAACAATTGATAGAATAAAGACAAAGGAGGATGAGAGGAACAGATTCAGAAAATAACATTTGGTTATTATTATTAGATTTTATAAGATGTTAAAACATTACTTTGATCATATTTTACCTTCCCCTGTCTCCAGCTTGGGAATGGTCTACTGCTGTGGTGACATGAGTCAGCACAATCCCATCATTTCCTTTTTTTGACTTGTCTTTCTTGGAGATGCTGAGACTAATCTCTGAGTTGTATTCCTGAAAAAAGAAAATTAGAAAAAAAAACAAAGATGTTTAAAATTTTAGATCCCAAGTAATGTATCTTGTCTTAACTAATCATTTGAAATTGTCAATTTTATCGTAATATACCACCTCAAACTGAGGCCAGTTCATATGCATGCCAGGACCATGGATATTCCTGAACAACTTCAGATCTTCCTGTGGGCTGGCTGATGTGATGGTGTGTTCCAGATCTCTGTATACTGTAGCATAACTGTGGACAGAAAAAAAGAGTTTGGTATAGGTACAATTATACACTGGTAGTTGGTTTATTATGTTGACAACCTTAAATAAGCCAAACCTTTGGTTCTCTGTGAGGTTGATATGGTGTTTGACATCTAATAGCACCTCCCTGAGGAAGCTCAGCCTCTTCTCTTCAAACTGCTGGCACTGTTCGAACACCTGCTCCATGTTTTCCATGTACTGAGGGTTACACTTATTCAGCTCATCCAAAGCCTTCTCATATTTCTCTTTTGCCTGTGTGACGACATACACATGTAAAACACTTTGACAGAAAGCTTTTTTTTTTCATAACACCTCAAAAACACCAAAAACAATAGTGATTTTTCTATTTTTACTTGGGAGGCTGAAAAATGAACACATTTATTATTAAATTGCAATTTTAACATATTAATAAGACTGCGTTTTTTTTAATTTAAGTTCTAGTTTTGTCTACAATCGGTAACTGATTTAGTGAGCAATAGAAGGGGACCAGAGTCCACTTCAGGGTTTGCGGGTGTGGCATTCAGTCACGCATTAACAATGCAACACAGACTCCAGATATGCTACCTTTTAATAGCCTGATTAGTGATTTGTTTTTGGTCCCTTTGCGGTCATATCTACAGCAGCGGATGTTTTCACCTTCTGCGAGTCCTGTTTGCACTTGTCCACTTTCTCCTGTAGTTTCTTCAGCTGATCAGCTGCAATAGAGGCGTCTGCTTTACTGTTAGCCTCTCTCGTGGTGGCCACCTTCTCTTCTTTGCAGGCCATGTGGTATGACTTCTTTGCAGCCTCCAGCTAAACAGGAGATAATCAGCAGACTTATATTACAAAGCAGCATGTGTTACTTTGTGAGGTAACTTCAGATAACCCCTGAAATACTCCCACCTCCCATCTTACCCCCTACTTCCCCTCACCTCTTTTAGTTTCTTGGCCCAGGGCTTTTGGGCCTTTTTAAAACCCTCCTCTGCTTCCTTGGTCTCCTTGAATCCTCCCATCATCTGCTTGTGGTATGAGTCTTTCTGCCAGTTCTTCACCTTTTCAAAGTCCTCGATGATCAGATGGTTCTTTATATCCTGGTGAAGATCACTCACCTTCTCAGCCTCTGTCATCATGGCCATCCAAGCTCGCTCCACTGTGCCGTACTGAGGCCCTGATGGAGGAATAAAGGGTGGACATGGCATTTAGGCCTGTTTTCTCTCTACAAATGTTGGGCAATGTTCATATCGATTAGTAGGAACTTTTAAAACATTTAACTTGTATATTTAATGTATATTATGAATAAAAACACAAAAGAGTACAAATGTATCAGATACCAGTCTGTGTAAAGGAAATGATAAATAAATAAACGTGACTAGACTGCTGTGTGTGTGAGACCCCGCTTACCTTTGTCGATTAACAGCCTCCACCTCTTGGACCACTCAGTCAATTGATGTGCATAAGATTTCTCAATTTTGGCACGCTCCTGGATGCAGTTCATTAGGTCATTGCAGAGTCGATGACCATCATCAATACGTTTTACCGTCCGTTTGTAATTCCCAACCTAGATCAAACCCAAACACAACTGCATCACATTCATGCTTGTGTTGTTTTATTCTCTGATGTATGTCAATGTATGTCGAAATAAATTATTCTGCACATCACTGAAGCCGTCAAGCTGTTTTGCACTTCTATTCTTATAAAAATAGTTGTGTGAGATGTGGCTCCAATGCAGCTGAGAGCTAAAGCGCTAAATAGGCAAAAGAGAACGAACAGGAAAGAGACTTTCTGCTGCTGTGTGGGGAGTTATGCACTGAAGCAGGAGGTGGGTTAACAGTTTATAATTTACAACATTTTGTGGACGCAGGAGTAGCCACCTGAGCTGATAGTTTTGCCCTGAGACTGAGCCTTAAAGGGGAAGGGGAGACCCGATAATGCATTATTCCTGGCATTTCACATTTATGAAAGTAAACAAAGGAAAGTGCCTCTTTGCTGAGTGTTTGATGATACTTTAAGACAATTCACCTGAAATTGGCATCAACATAATTCAGAATTGGACAACATGTAAGCAGCTGTAGGAAAACTGATAGTATTCCACTCCGGGCCTCGACTTCAGCAGCAGAGAGCCGAGTCAGCGACCAGCAGCCAGCAATGCAGCAGTTTTACTATAATGCAGTCACTCACTGATGAAGGGACTGTGTACTGAAAGCAAACACCTCGATCCCTCCTGCTGATTCCTGAACATCCACACGGCAAAACTTAACTTGGAGGAAACTGTTGATAAAATCTGAATATTGTACTTTTCCTTCTTCTTTAAGTACCCACTGCACAATTTAATCCCAATGATCTGCAAAAAAACCCCATTATCAGTGTTTGTTTCATCTGTCACTGATACGTTTTCAGGGTTTGTACTGGCTTTCATTCATAATAAATGTCCTTCTTGGAACTTATTAAATAAATGGCTCGTGTCTTTGTACTCAGAAAAGATTAATGATGTGAACTTATGAGGGAAAACAAGTTTCTAATGAGTATTTGGTCACAAATTCAGGACAAACACCCAATATGTCTAACTTCTCCTTCTCATTTGTTAAACCATGCTGCTTTACCGCTCTGTATTTTGTGGTCCTCTGAACATTTTGTGGCCTTAAACTGGTAACTTAAAAGGTAAAATAAGAGGACAATTAAATACTATGATAGATATTTACTTGTGTTAGTTTCAGACTGATGAATAAACATAAACTATGAGATTTTTACTAAAGCATAGATGATAGTCGTACTAATCATTGACTGATTTTGACATATAGTGGAGATGAGACAAATAATCACAGTTCAAACATTAATTCCATTCATTGTTACTCATGTAGAGACTAGATAATAATGTATTTATATTTCTATTCAGTTTTAGCTTGATGTCCTTTGCTTTTCCAGTTGAGCTGCTTTAATACCAGGCTGTGGTGTCATTGCAGTATCTCCACTTTATCACACCTTCCCTGCATCTTCCACACACGCCTGCTCACGTTTCTTATTCTCCCTCTCAGTCATTTTGGTCTATATCTCCATTCAATTTGTCCTGCCAGACAGAGATGATTGCTCCAGTTTTTATGCCTACCTCGTGACCCTTCCCTTAAATAACACCCTTGCCTCCATTACTTATGACTACCTTTGACAAAAGAGCTTCTTAATTAGCATTTTCAAGCTATGATATGCATGAATTATTCCAATCGTTGTGTATCTTAGTCATGTACATACTATTTCTGATGCTAGTCTGGTTCACATACTCATGCTTTGGATTATGTGCATTTATGTAGTTAGGACTCTTTGTTCCTACCTTGCTCAGTTAGTTTTTGCTGTATTGTTTTCTTTTCAATCAACCTTATCATCTGTTGTTATATAGGTTTTGTTGAATTAATGTGCTATATTTTGGCTCTTTATATTAAGGTTTTGATAAATTTCTTATTTTCTATTATAAATATTATTTATTTTTTAAAATCTTTTTATTTTTCTATCAGTTATTTTCTCACAGATTTTTTAAACTTAGTTTTCTGTTCAAGTCTCATCTTAGTCTGTACAATCTTGAGTTCACGTTGTGCCTTATGTGTTCTTTGTAATTTGATTTCTCTGACTTAGTCTTCATTCACTGCATTTTTAACATTTCCTGGTAAAGTAATATTACTGTTACTCCAATTTTCTATTTTATTCCATTGAATAAAAAAATGGCTGCTGGGATAGGCTCCGTTAAACGTTAAGTTAAATGGCCAGTCTGAAACAGGGGTGTCTAAGTTCTGTCTTCGGGATCTACCATCCTGCAAATTTTACACGCAACACTTGTCTAACACAGCTGAATCAAATGAACGGCTTGTTATCAGGCCTCTGTGGAGCTGGACGGCATGCAGAAGAGAGAATTCAGCTCGATTCAGTTGTGCTTAAAAAGGAATGAATGGATGGTAGATCTGAAGGACTGAGCTTGGGCTTGGGCACCCCAGCTCTAAATTCCCCCTGGGTGTGAATGGTTGTTTGTGTCGGCAATGTGATGGACTGATGACCTGTCCCTGGGTGCATCCTACCTCATTGCTGGGATAGGTCTTAGCCCTATTTGAACCTGAATTAAATTAGGTGGTATGGAAAATATGTGGAGTACACTGTACACTAAGTATTCTGCCGTGGTATTTTCTTGTTGCCGTTTTCTCATCTCTCTAGCCAGTAATTAAGTCAGTTTGTGCTCTGTGTCTTTTTCATTTTGGGTTTAGTACTTTGTTTACCCTGACAAGGCAGCACCTCTAGTTATTCTAAATAAAGTCTCAACTTACAACCACATACATTTGCATCCTCAACTATCTTCCCAACCCAATTGAACAAAAAGCTAAGAGAGACAAACATGACCCACATTATGAAAGCTAACATTGGTTGAAGATAAACAGCAGCATGACTTTAGCTATACCTGTCCTGTTCTCTGCTCGGCATGAACTAATCAGTGGATTCAGCTTACCTGGGACTGTCTGAGTGCCACTCTGCTTCCTGCTTTGACAGACAATCAGTCCAATTCATTCCACCTGGGTTTCTCAAATTACCACTTGGTCTCCACACTACATAACCTCACATTATTCTCTCCATCTCTGCCAAACTATCAGCAACAGTCTTGCCTATTAGAAATCCTGCATTTGCTACCTTGGATTACCCCTCCTGCCTTGCACTTGTTGGATACCTCCTACCTGTCTCTGGAGTTTGACCCATGTCTTGCCTCTGGACCCCAAGCCTTGCCTGTTGTCTTAATAAGTACACTGTATGACTCTGTATTCTGACCCTGCCTTTTGGATTTTCTGCTTCTCCTCCTCTTCCAGAACCAGACAGCATTAAGTCTCAGAGACTCTTGTCCCTGGTTCTAATAAAGCTGATGTATTTATAGTAGCACTGTGTGAGTGAATGTGACTTTCTGGGTCCACGCAGTCAATCATTACAATAACATCATGATGACGCATAGTGGAACAAACAAAGAGTATCTGTGTATCCTGCAGTGTCTATATGGAGGATATTTGCAATAAAATCTTCGGGTCCTCTGGATAACATGGAGCTTTTGGGACCTGAGTTTGTGTCTCATTGACTGAAAAGATCCCATTAATTAAAATCTAAAGAATTCAGAGATCAAAGGAGTATTAAGACTAGGGGTTTGATCTTATTTTTCTGTTACTGTATGGAAGTGCTGTTGCTATTTGGTGGTGGGATTGGTTTTGTGACTTGTCTGCAAAACTGTTTTAAGGTAGCACGGTGTCAAAATAACCTCCATTTGAATTGTAAATACATACTTGTTACCACACTTACAAATAACATTAGATTTCTGTTTTCTTTACTGTGTAGATACATGGTGCATAGACTGCACACGTCTAGTCTGCAGGAAGAAATATGCCTCATTCAGTTACTGATATTTTAAATGAAATGTTATTTCATCCATCCATTTTATACCGTTTTGTCCCTAAAGGGGTCCAGGGGGGGTTGGAGACTAAACCAGCTGTATATAATTTCATTATCAAAGAAAATACAATTGTTATAGTAACACCGACACACAAACACTAACAAAGTGTCAGTGGTTTAAAAGATATAGTGAGATATTTTTATGTAATATTTGAGAACACAGTTCCACCAAGAGTCTCCTACAAAATAGATTAAAAAACAATAACCTTCTAAAAATAAATAATGGCAAATTATCATTTAGTTTGAGAAGGTTATAAGAATTTCAGTCAATTTCACAGATTTATCCCTATATCTAACAAAAAACCCAAATTTTACAAGGACATAACAGGCACGCAGGTTAAGTTAGCGTGTCACTGCAGCATTGTTCATTTTAAAATGCTAAAACACTTTCATATAACTCTTTTTCTAGCACAACTGAGAAGATCCCGCATGCTTACTCATCTCTCTCTCTTAACTTGACGACAGATGTTTCAGTCACGGGTGCCATTATCTCGTTTTGGGTGTGGAGCATCCAGAGATTAGTGAGACAGCCCATTTAATAAATCAGATTCTATGTGTGGAATTGAGTACATGTCTTATAAGTGGGTGAGTGCCTGCATATCGCTGATAAACAAGTCCATCTGTCATTTTCTCACCTCTTAGGTTCACTGAGAGTTCATAATGTGGAAGTGTTACCTCCCAATTAAGTTTGATGGGTCAAAAGCTGTGTGCTACACTCTCACCTCCCAAAAGCTGTCTGTGGTCTCCTCCTGGCTGGAGGACTCGTCGTAAGCTCCAGACATGGTCCCAGGTTTGGCAGAGTAGCTTCAGGCTATGAGGGTCTGCAGCAGAGAAATTGTCCTCATGCACTGTCAGAAAAACACAGAGTAAATACTCAGACGATGCAAGAACAGTAAGATGCATAAACAAAGAACATCAAATCTTACAACTAATTAATCTGTTTAGTAGCTGCCATAGATTTCGTCTATATAAACAGTGTCAACAGTTAAATTCAGTAAATGTTTGAGCATTTGATTACAACTCACATGTTTGCATAACAAAATATACCAGATAAAGTAAATATGTATATGATGGAAAATATACAGGCGTCTGTAAACAAGGTAAACTACGCAGAAATGTACAGCTATGCTGAAAGACCACATACATAAATATGAACATTGATACAAATTTATAGACAATCATTGTCCATTGTATTGACAATTGTTGTCAAGACAAAGTTGGGTTCCATGTTATACTTTACACACTGATAAGGAAACTGTAAGTAATTTAAAACCCACACACTTTTTTATAAGTGCTGCTCACTGGCTGCTCCCCTGAGATGACTATCAAAATATATGCCTGGCTATTTATTTTCACATCTATTGATCCAACCAGGTTTTAACTGAACTAGTTGTCTCATCACTGAGTAATTTCTGCCCGTTCTGGTCATTTACCCCTCACTAAATGTCTCTTTCAGCTATAGCATCAATGAGGACCCAATCATCCTTTGGATTGCAGAGTAGACCTTAGATGTCTGTAAGAGGCCATCATCTAATTGTAATTGACTACAAACTCTCAGGTTAATAGCTGAGTAAAGACACAAACATTATTCTGCTGCTACAGCAACTTCACACCCACCTCCATTCGGTTCAGTTTCACTGCCCACACTGCACTTTAAAATGAACTGCCCCATTAGATCGCCCATAAATGTGCATAAGTGTTGGTTGTTCTCGAAGTGTTAATTGTGCGTGTAATTTTGTGCTGTTTAGTAATACAAAATATATTTGAGACTAACTCCTCAACTTCTTTCAACTTATTGCAGACTAGACTAAAACAGAACATAATACAGAACCTCCGAAAACTTTCCAAGTCAATAAAACGTTTACAAGTATAAACTGAAGCACTTCTTAGTCTGACAAATGCAAGACAGGTAAAGTAATAGTTGACTCATCCACTGTAAGGGCTTGCTTTAGATAAAACATTGTACATGTAAACATAAATGACATATTAGGAATAGATGCATATACATACAATGCAAGATATGTGAAGATAAGAAAATAGTACCAAAAACAAAAAATAAAGTGACTAAAAGTGATTAAAATTGACATAAAGTGACTAAATGCAATAAACTGGATGAAATACACAGTGAGCATTGCTATTTCACAGAGCTGTAATCTAGGAAGTGATATGTCATCTGTGAACACAACGGCTTTTCCGAGCAGATCGGACACTCAGCTTTATTCTGTTGTAACGGATATAAAAACTAAAGTTACTTTTATTTCATTCAGCGTCTCGCCACTTTTTCTGCACCTTAATCAGTACTCAGCTATATCCATTTGCAGTATTTGTTCCCAGGTAAAGAGAAGACGGTTTGTATGTGATCCAGTTGGCCATGTGATCTAGCAGGATACAGATAGCAGCTCTTTACTGGTTGAATAATTCCCTCTTTGCATGCATGGCACCGTGGATATTGACAGATATTTACCATATTGTTGTTCATTATATGATAAAATATTACAATGACTTTTTTTTCCTTAGAAAAGTGTGTGAAGAATTTCAAGAAAGGCTTAGCCAATATCCAGCACTCAGCTTATTAAAAAATGAAACAATAAAACAGTTTGATAAGAAAGGGACAGATATGGAACAATAGAAAGAGAAGCAGCAGTGATGTGTTTTGATTGGAGCTCAGGGGGAGGGGTGGGAGCTGCACGAGTATTTGGGTCATGCATGGACCAGAGGATAGAGCAACACTTTTAACAATGAAATTCAAAGATAAAAGAAGAAAGAGATGTGACTACTGTCTGATGTAACAAAACAAATGCTCCAGGAGCGATGCGGCATGGAGAAGTGCTTGTTTATCATGCTTGATTAAGCCATCAGCTACATGCTGAGAGGGGGGCTTTTGTTTGAGATAGCTCTTGCTTTGCTTTTTTCAAAGCGGATTGCAGTATGTGGAAACAACCACCACAAGATTCATCCACTTTAGTCAAAACCAGCATGTGGACAAATTGAGACAGATGCAATTTTAAAAGAATGGAACTGTATTTAGGAATGACACATTTACAGTACACAGTTTCTCATCATACACAAGCACCTACTCAAACAAACACATTCAAACAGTAGCAGCATTGCTTAAAAATCATTTGCCATTAAACTGTTTTCACCTATGAATCCCTTTTGTCTCTTTCAAAAATACTCAGTTTAACATCTAACCTCATAAACAACCAAGAGTGTCCCGTGTCTGCATGCACCTGATACAAGTGCTCAAGCCTTTTAAAAAAAAGACTGCAACTCCCAGAACTGCAAGACAGTACCATCAAGATATCTAAAACACAAAGACTGCAGAGGCACCCCAAGAGAAAACGGCTCCCGACAAAAGAAACAAAAGCCTACCTCCAGTCCTCCATGAACAGCAGCTAAGGCTACAGCTAAGAGAAAAGAGACACGTGGGCTCCTCCAGCAGACAGCCCAGCTCCACATCGCCTCCCCTTCTGTCTGTTGATATTTTCTTCGTGCTGCCTGTCGTCCTGATGGTGCATCAGTGTGCAGAGTGGGAAAAAAGGGGAGCTGGTCACTCTAATTTGTGATATGAGATCCTCCTCTCTGGAGCGCAGTGCACAGTTTTTGCTGTGTTTCTCAGTAACTGCCAGATAATCCGCTGGTGTTGTAGCTCAGACAGAGCAGCACGCCACAGAGGGGAGGCTGTGAAAAAAGGGGGTGGGGTAGGTGAGCGGCTGTTCATGAATGGCACCAGAGATGCTTTAGCAATGATATGCAAAGGATTTGCTAGCAGGAAGCATTTTAGATCCCAATCGGACTTTTATAGGCACATTTCCAAGCAGGATTATGCACTAGTCATTCAGTTGTTCATAGCAGGACACTGTTGGTGTGTGAAGTTATTACAGGTTTTTTAATGTAAAGGAGCAGACTTATAACTACATTGTTCAAACTGTTGTCAGTGACTCCTGCTTGATCTACCTTTACAGCATTTTCATCCATTTGAATTATCATTTGTTCTCATGCAATGGTCTACAGCATGAGCACATAAAATCATAATTGATTAGTTACTCACATGCATATTATTAATAAGAGAATAATCATCCGCTGTCTTTCTCTTACAAGGGAGTTTTCCTTCCCACTGTCGCCTAATGCTTGCTCAGGTTGGAGATTGTATCGAAGTCAAGATTTGATGCAATCTTATGGTTTCCTTTATCTAGACTATAGAATGAATTGGCGTAATATAATGTGAAGCCCCCTGAGATGACACTGTCATGAAATGGCGCTATATAAATAAAGTTTAAATTAATTTAATTGAATTTAACTGTTTGTGTGATTTGCTGACCAATGACCAACATGAATCACAAATCTGAAAGATTCCAGAGAAAATCTGATGGCAGGAATCTGCAGGTATTACAAACCTCTGCAGGAAAACGTTCTTTAACAGAACCTTTTTTTGTTGTTGTTTTAAGCTTACAAAGCAATTCAAACAACCTGAGCAAGAGCTGCTGTTGATTGGTTTAATTAGTTTAAAGTGAAGAAGAAAATTAAACAACATAGAAAAAGAACATAAAAGAGCAGGGAGGGGTTCCATGAAACAACTTTTCTACTTGGTGCAATCTACCCTGATGGGTGCCTAACTAAAGAAAGCCTTTACAATAACTGATTGTGCTTTTGAAAATGTTAATGTCTCTATTAACTGCTGTGATTATCCCTGTTTAACAAAACATAAAGCACCACAAGTATAAAACCACATTTAAGGTTGCATAGCATATTTCAGAGACCACCTCTAGGAGCGTTTTTCAGCTAGTTCTCGTGCTGGTTCGGAGCCAGAGCCTGCGTCCACAGCTGGGGGCGGAGCTATCTGGCCAAAATAATAGCGTTGAAACATGAAACCACATCTGAATAAGAGCAAATAAATGGACTCTAAAAACAAACAGAATTGGTCTGAAGAGGAGGCTCAGTGTTTTCTAGCTTAATATTTGCCTACGGGGATTAAAAGTAAATTAAACAGGGCAAATTGGACAAAGACTGTCTTCAAAGTCTATGTTGAACATACTAAGCGCTGGCTCTAGCTCAAGCACCGAACCAGCACAGGAACCAGCTTGGTCGAAAATATATAATAAATCTAGCTGTAATATGGAGCTGGTCCCATTCTTATAAAACACTTTATCTGAATGCCGTACCTGGGATATTTTTAGGGATGAGACCTGTCACTTAAAGTATCCTCAGTAGAAATCCACGGTAGAACCTGAAACACCAAAAATGGCTGGAGCTTGTTGCCTGATGCACCACTTGAGTTCCTTACAGGACAGAAATGGCTTAACCAATGAGTAATTATATCAATAAACACATAAAGGGTGGAGTCCACCCTGAGATAGATGTGCAATACACATGGTGTTAAGTATTTTTATGGTGACCAGAAAACATATTGGTGCTGCTGACATGGCCGCCATAAAATGATAAATAATTAACTTATGATGAAATTCAGAGCTATAAGATTAAACTCTGTCAGAGTATGATCCCAATCATAAAAGAAAAAAAGATGACACACTCATTCAGCATATTAAAACTACCAAAATTCACTTATCTAAATAATTTTGTTGGCAACTTTGAGGAAATTTCACAGCCTAATTTAAAACAGACAGAGTTTTACAAAACCAAGTGTAGCAACTGAGAGACCTCTGTTAGAGTCTCAGCTGCAGTGTGATCCCTCTGCCAAACAGCCCAGCATGAATCACAACCTGACAGGACTGAGAACAGGAAAGAGCTGATATGTGAATGGGTCCAGGTGGGGACTGGACAGAATGACACACTTGTTTCCCATGGCATTTTAGACCATTTATTTTTACACTCTTATAAACTGTTTCCCACATTCATTTTCAAATAAAACTTAATAAATATTACATTTTTGTTAAGAAATTCGAGAGTTGTAAGCACTGGTTTTTTAAAAACCCAGCTTTGATTAAATAGCACACTTTGCTGATAGAT
>JBAMIG010000003.1:10746421-10757608 GCA_037177335.1 Kiunga ballochi
CCTATTCACATTTTTTATTGGCTTTTTACCGATATGCAATATATTGATTTTGTCCAACTCGCTATTTCCAATGAAGATCTATTTTAAAAGGAACAAAATTACTTCTGGTAAATAAGAAATATCCTTCACTTTGCATCAAATTTAATGTCTGTAGACACTTAAACATAATTCTAAAACATGAGAGTAAGTCCACATCCAAGCTCCTCATGCTGCAAGTGATGACACAGTTTGATGCTTTCACAGTCACAGGAGCTGTGCCAAACAACCTGGAAAAATATACATAACAATCTACTAAATTTGGTCATTAATGTGTTAAAGGAGATTATAATATTGATATTAATATCTGGCATTTGTTATCTGAGTGAATTAAGAAGTTAGATATAGACTAACAAGGTATATTTTTGTTAAACACACAATTGTTATTTCATGTTGAAATTGCCACGAGATAAACAATATGATGATTTCCATCTCCATGTTACACTAATACCTAGCACTATTACAATTCAGAAAAGTTAATCTTTCATTATGTGACCTCAGCAAAGACACAAATGACGACAAATGTGAACCCTGGGCCTTTAAGGAAATGCACCCTGTGATCGTTCTAGAGGATCCGATCTCAGGCTCCAATTACATTACAGTTCAAAGCAAAGCCAGAGCCCCGCACACCCAGCACTCACCCTAAAGGTCCCAGCTACCTAACATATACTGGGTTGGCTCATACATGCTGATGTAAATAATCAGTTGAAATATTTCATGTACCTGCAGTTGTTTTTAAACATATGCATAAGACACATCCGTAATGCAGTAAAACCCTTTACTCCTGTTTTTTAATTGCATTTAATGCAATTGCACTGACCCAGAGCCAAACAGAGGTGGAAACGTCTAAGATTTCAAATCCATACCCTAAATTACAAACACATGGGGAAACTAATAGAAATAAGCAAATGTAAATTACTTGCTTTTAATCATCTAAAATCAGCTGGGATGCTGAGCACCAGATGTGACATGTCAAGCTTGTACAAACAAATGAAAACAGCACATTAAATTTGCTCTCCATCCCCAATGGAAACAGCATTTCCATTATTATTAATACACAGAGAGGCATTGAGACTAAAGACAACTAAGGGTTTAGCCTAAATAATCCCATTAGTAATGATGCTTCATCTGTCACCCCTTCCACAAAGACAAGGAGGAGCAGCAAATCTAATGAGAGTCCCTGTTTGGTTATATTACTAAATCCAATTAGACAGTTAGGTTAAATGACCTTAATGTGTGGGTAAGGAGTCCACATATTAGTTTCAGCTTCTAGATTTAAATGACTTTCAGCAATCATATTTCAGTGAAATAAAACAGAAGTACTTGTTTACAGAGTATCCAGATCCATTCATCATTTTGTTGGGCCACTATGTAGAGCTTTATGAATAGTGTTCAAATGTACTGTTTGTCTATTTGACATAGTAAGACCCAGAAATATACAAACAAAGGTTCAAAAAACAATAAAGAAGAAATTATTCATGATTTCATGACAAGTATGATTAATAAATTATTAACACTTTTGCCAACACCATTTGGAAGATGAGCATCTACAAAAATGAATAACAAAAGGGATGGAAGTGACTATCTCAGCTATGAACAACAAACAGAAACATACAAACAGTAAGTAATTGTCTTTACTTCAAAAGTAGAAACGGGGACTGGTGTAAAATGGATGAACCCGGCCTCATCATACCGTCTTCTAGCGAGCTCTTTGGGTGGAAGCCTACAGATAAAACCAGTGACTTGTCCAACTAACTAGTACATCACTTTCACCATGTTGGAAGGCTTTAGACAGGCTGAATGTTTATAAATCAAAGCAAAAGAAGAAGAATTGTTCTCAGCATCACACATCTTGTCATAGTATTTGTAATTTCTTGTTGTTTTTTTTAAATAACTTTGCAAGTGTTTACATTGATTTTTAATTTATTTGTAGTCGTCCCCATTTAAGCCTATTACTATCGCATTATGTTGTTATTCATGTTACGGATATTTTGTATGTCTTTGCTAATGCATCTTCGCAGCCCCTTGTTAGAATAACAAGAAATATCAAACCAAGGTTCTTGGACCCCTGTACCAATCCCCAGTTCTTTTTTTTTTTCTATAAAAAGCCCTGCAACCTGCTGCATGATTAACATGACATAAAAACAGTAATTTCATCACTTAGAGTTCAGAACCGTGGACAGAGCTCTGCATGGAGGTTAGCAGCTCTAACCTAATCCACCACCAGCTGCTCTCCAAATATAAATCAAAGAAATATGTGACAAGCAAGAAGCACAGATCTCCCCTGAGACATGCTTTTTACTTCTAAAGTCCCTCCCTATTGTTTGCTGCAGCCTGAACTGACTGGTCCTGGAAGTCCAGTCATTGCTGCATCCGCTATCCAAATGATGTCACGTGAACACAGTTCAGATAGCTGTAGCACATTTTAACACATCTTTGCTATTTTTTTTTTAGATAAAATAGAGCAGGGCAACAAACTGGGGATGGTTTAAGTTACATCCTTAATGCAAACTGCAGATTTTAGTTTAAGAAAAAGGGAAAATGACGCCAATAAATACCGGGTCCTTCCTTTAATGTTGACTTTAACGTTTATGGGCTTCCTTTACTTTAAATAAGGATTATGTAGCCCACTTAATGTCTTCTTTCTTAGACAGTAGATGTGACATTTCTGCAATATTTGCTGTTTGGCATCAAAAAGCTTAACCTGGGCTACAAGCTGAGAGCAAAATATAAACATAGGAGGACAAACTTACCTGTAAGCAGTAATATTCCAGCTTCTTTTACTGTGTTAATGCAGTAGCTACCATAGTGTTCAGGAGCGGGGACGCCTCCGTTGTATCGCCGGATAACGTTGCGCTGAGATCGGGCTCCAGATGGGGGGATGGTGCGCGAGCTTCGATCAAGCTGGTCGTTTTAACGACTTCCGGGAAGTTTTGGCTGGAAAAAAAATAAACGAATTCTTTTTAAAAAATTATGATACTTTGTTGCTTCAATTTAATGCGTTTTTTTCTCATAGCCTACCTAATTGACTGATAAAGCGTACCTTCGTCCTAATTCAATAAATACTCAAATTAAGAAGAAAAACACGATTTGAACCAATTTAGTTTTATTGAGGTTGTCTATTTACCCATTTCATTATCTAAACAGTTCGATTGAGGCTGCTTAGTTTTCTTTAACAAGTTATTTATTTTGTGTTCATTTTAATTATAAATATATAATTCTAGAATTAAAAAATACCTTTCATTGGTTACATTTGTAAGAATAAGGTACTGATCATATAAACATCTAAATATATAGATGAGTGAGGTAAAACCGAAGAAAAACGAGAAAAATCATGAGAAAATATAAAGCTGTAATGTGTCGAGCATTGTTAAAAGATTTTTAAAGTAACCTTAATGCATTCAGAAATATGTTGGCCTACTTTGAAGCAAATAAGTTGAGAAGATAATGTTTTCCACTGTTTTTATGACCAATACAGTTTTATTGTTGATAAAATAAATAGCCTAATAAAAATAAGTTGTAAGTCATATCAGCAACAATGAAAATTATCTGAATTTGAATTAATCTTATGATAAAGGCAAATGATCTAATATGTCCAGTGTAGTGTTAAGTGAATTGTACTCATTAAAGAAAATATTGCTATTAAACAATATAGTAAAGCGGGGGGATTCAAAGTCGGAGTAAGAATACAGGGAAAACCTGCATTGGTCATCAGGACCAGAGCTTGACACTGGTGCATTAAAGACTAATAAAAATGGAAAGATTACGTAAAGGTAAAAAGATTTTCTCTTAACCGGATAAAGGGGAAAAAAGTATAAAGCAAAGTGTAAAAAAAAGGCTAAACTCTTCCTTGTGCATGTATGAATAACAAACTGATAGCTTCACAATTAATTCAATATTGTAATAATGAACAATTTAAAGTTTGCAGTCACCAAGACTTTGAGGGCAATTCACCAGGTAAATTACAACATATGGCCATAATCCAAATAAGGTGTTCGTTATTTCTAGAAAAGTGATATTTTTGCATAATAAATATAGCATTTCGTACACGTGTTTTCATTTGTGTTTATGCAACGTATTACCCCGCACCAGCAGGGGGCGATACTAAAACGCAGGCCCGCTCTGAGGGTTAACGCTTTCCTGAACAGCAGCGGTCTTTCCTTCCGGCTCCGGTCCCAAATCTAGTGGAAAGGTATCGTCAAACCTGGCGTTAAAATCCAAATATATCTTTAACATCTTACGCATTATAATGTATTAATTTTAAACGTCTCATTGTCGTTAAAGTAAGGTTTAAAATCGTAAACTTATTTTGGCCTCAAATGCCTTATGATGCTAAATATATCTAGAATTAGAGAAACACCGGCTCTGACGTTCAGCAACGGCTGCCATTTTTCACTTAAACGCGGCCTGCCCTCTTTTACTTAAGTATTTTATAAACTCTGTGGTTTTTGGTGTGAATATTTACGTCAAGTTTTAGTTAATTCTTTTTCTTTATCAGACAGGTTAATGTTTTGCTGTGGTTGTCTTTTTTCTTTAATAATTTGGCAGGCTCCCGGGTTAGCATTCTATCTCAGAGCTAACGTTTACAGTCTGTAGAAACTAATGTTTAGTTTCTTGTGCAGATGCTGATGCCCAAGAAAAACCGCATTGCTATCTACGAACTCCTCTTTAAAGAGGGAGTCATGGTGGCTAAAAAAGATGTCCACTTGGCGAAGCATCCAGAGCTTGCTGACAAGAATGTGCCCAACCTTCATGTGATGAAAGCAATGCAGGTGAGAAAGTGCAGGGTTAACAAATTATCTACGAAATGGATTGCTTGTAACTACTGTATGTTGTACATTTGCATTTGGCACAGTACAATCCCATCACATACATATCCAGATCAGTATCAATAGTTACCAGTGTCATGATAGTGTTTCAGATATGTCCTTTGTAGTAAGTTGTCACTTATACTTAAAGGCACATTTGAGCTGCATCTTATCTATAACGTAGTTACTAAACGCAACATTATGTTGCTTTATACACATTGGCGTTATCAGATTTTTTAAAACTGGTTTAAGTTATTAAACTTTTAATGGTTTTTATCAGCATCAGTGATTGTAAATACTACAATAAATACACTGAAAATACTATAGATATTCAAGCTAAAAATGCAACCAGGATGATTTCATTCAGATTATCCCAAATATTTTTAAAGAAAGACACTCTTGTCTAAATGAATGATTCATATTCAAGTTTCACATTTAATACATATTTATATATATATAGAGCTTTAGACTCAAGGTATAGTTTTAGAAAGAAACAAAAAAAAAAGTTATTTTGGGTTGAATGTTTTATACAAAAGTAATTATTTTTCCATCCTAACCTCCTGATTTATTGGACATGCCACCATGCTTTGTATGGCATCTGTAACCTTAATTATTCAACCTTGCAGACAAGCAAATAACTTTAGTCTCATATTTTAATTGTCTAATTTTTAATATTGTAAATCTAAAAAGTGATGTATCATTTATTTAATTTATTCTACTACTGAATTTTCCAATCCCCTGTCTGGTGTAGGGTGTAAGCCTGTAAGCACAGTTGAACCATGAATTTTTCATTTGTTAATTAAACTTGTAAGGGTTTTCTTCTCATTTGATTGAGATTTTAGAGGATTTTGTTGCTGGTTAGTTCAATTAACATTAATGCTGTTCTTTCAGTCCCTGAAGTCCTGTGGGTATGTCAAGGAGCAATTTGCCTGGCGTCATTTTTACTGGTACCTCACCAATGAGGGTATCCAGTACCTGAGAGACTTCCTTCACCTTCCTCCTGAGATTGTGCCCGCCACCCTTCGCCGCCAGACCCGCCCTGAGACAGCAAGGCCTAGGCCCAAGGGTGAGATACAATTACAAAACCTAGATGCACAAAAAAGTTGTAAATCTACTTGCTAGTAAAATATTCAGTATTGCTGCTGAATTGTGGTACATTCTGGGTTCAGAGAAAGGGGAAGATGATATAAGTATCAGTGTGTTACTGTCCTTAGTTCGTTTTGAAGAGGTTGCTCAAGATAATTAGTAAATATGCATGTGATTTAATTGAAAGGTCAAATGTGCAAAGGGAATAATAACTCTGAAAATGTTTAAGTTTCATTAATGTGATGTTTGGGAGATGCTTGTACTTTTATTAGCTTATATAAGTAGTTGCTCTGGCTCTATGAAGTAATTAAACACTATTTTAATGACAATTTACTTGGAAACAAAATGCATTAAAAATTCCACAATAATTGCAAAATAACATCACACTGTTTTAATTTACATTAAAACATATTTTGGTTTTAATTTTTTCCTACAAAGTACCATGATGTTGCAAAAGAGTGGTTCAAGGTGTAAAAAAAAATTTTAAGCTCTACGATTCTGTCTCGACAGCCAGGTGCTTATTGTAATAAAAAAAAACCTGAGTGTTTTAGGGCCGTAGCACCTAATAAATGCAGCAACAGAAGTTTATATTAATGCAGAATTTTTTAAAGATACGTGAACCTTTTTTTTTCCTTCTAAATCCTTGATTCTGCAGGAATGGAGGGAGAGAGACCTGCCCGTCTTAACCGTGGAGAAGCTGACAGAGATGCTTACAGGCGATCTGCTGCACCCCGTATGTATAAATGGTTGTCTTTTGGTCTTTGCCCGTAGAGTTACATACATTGTATTAAGGCATTGAAGCGGGCTAATTAATAGTGGTATACGATGTAAAACCTAATTAATGTTGGCAAAAAGAACTGTTTTTTCTTTAGCGTGACACATATAATCTGACTTCAATATTTATAACTTGTCTTTCAGCTGGCGCTGACAAAAAAGCAGAAGCCGGTGCTGGAACTACCACAGACTTCCAGTTTGTAAGTACTGTTTTAATTTGGCCGATACATTAAAAATGTTTTAATAATGATTCTTTTGCACCTAATAATGTTCCAGCAAGTCTTTTATTTATGCTTTAGATGTCGTTCTACGTGTCTCAAATATGTCAGGAAGCTCATTTTGCATGGAGACAATGGCAAAACTCGATTTTTCTGTGAAGCTTTCAGCTGACTGTGTATTTAATAAACTTTTCTCCATTGCAGAGGGGTGGCTTTGGCCGTGGCAGAGGACAGCAGCCTCAGTAAATTTAATTTGTTTCTGTACAATAAAAACAAACAAAACATCTCAGGGGCTTGGGTTTTCCTTCATTTCCTTTCTATGATATAAGCGTAACAGCAATGTTATATAGAAATGTTTTGTTAGGTATGTTGAAAAGCTCTTTTTTCCAAAAGATTTAAAGAAGTCCTGTTAGGAAAACAAAAAGACAAGTTATTGAATAAATAGGCAAGGTGTCAAGAGCTCCGTTGTATTTGTTTTTCCCTGAAGCAGTATTTATCAAGTTTCTTAGATTGCCATTTTAGTCCTGAGCTCTTATTTACTGTGGAGTTGGTGAAATTTAGTCCTACTTGACCCAAGACAAAAAAAGTTCTTCCAAATCTAAGAATGACATCTCCAGACCAGAGACCTCAGGTGTCCTAAATGGTTAGGAGTCGCTTGTAGACCAGGGACGGGCAACTCTAGTCCTAGGACAATAGTCCACACCTGACTTAAATAATTGGGTAATTAACAGTATGATGTTCTACACAAGTCTTAATTAAGCCTGATGAGTATCAGGTGTGTTGCAGCAGGAAAACTGCTTGTAGACCAGCCTTGGAAGTTTTTCATCCATATAGAGAGATGTTTCAGGACTTCAGTCATCATTTTGCTGATAGTCTCAACTCTTGATAAGTTACTTATAAACACAACTTTCAGAGAATTTATTTTAACTCGTTAATTTTGCTGTGTTTGGAGAAAAATGGCTCCACTACTGAAAAAGCTGCATTCCAAAACGAGTACAGATTTTTTTTCTGCATATCCATCCGGGTCATCCAGGCAACATCTGCTTTAAAGCACACCATGGGATAGAAGGAGACGGGAAAGGGGCAAAGAGAGTTCTTGTAATTTAAAAATGTAAAAAAGAAAAGCATGGTAGGAATTTGTCAATTTAAGAGCAGTTAGTCTTACTAAGTGGGAATGTTTGTGAGATCCCACACAGGAAATGCAAATTCCTTTTAAGATCGGTCCAATGAAAAAGTGTCTTCAGTATTTATCTGCAGTTTATGCTTTCTAATGGGAATACATAGTCAAAGCAATGTTTAACACGTTCAGAAGCAGTCATGATGTGGTAGAGAATATTTTATTTATAACAGGGCTAAGATGAAAAGACAATTGATCACTCATTTTAACTGATACTAATGTAACAATTTCCTTTAAAAAAACTACTGAAAGGAAATGAACTACAAACCAAATCCTACTGGTGGGATGGTCACTTGTGTTTAAACAAGTATCTTACATATTGTTCTCATAAATAATTGTAGGATAGTTATTTTCTGTTTAAGTCTGCAATCTGTCCTTTATCTAGTGTATTACAAGGTTGCTATATGAATAATGAGCACAACAGCACGTCAAACTGATGGGAAATCAAGAGACAACAGCCAAAATGTGAAATACTGGTGTTTATTTGTTGGCACATTTATATTACAATCTTAAGTCTTCTCACACTGGTTTCATTCCACAGTCCCAAATGATGACAGGAAAACAATATTCCAGTGACGCTAACCTCTGGGAACACATTTAAAACAAGGATGTAACTTCAAGGCTGAGGTCAACAGCTAGAAGTGCACGTGTTCAGTTTGTATATTAATTGCAATATCTGGGGGAGAGGGGGCTGCTTCAATATCAGTGTGTGTGTGTGTGTGTGTGTTTGTGGTAAATCAACTGTTGAAAGAAGTGTGATTTTACCATCCTCAGCTGCTTAGTAACTTATTTGTTAATACTAATATTTTGGCCACAAGATGGGGCCGGTTAACTGACATGGCAAACGTGAAAAGGGCATCAACTTTGGTACATGGAGCGATTTCCATCTGAAGCGATCGCTGGGTAAAGAATATTCTCAGTCTTGCCGCAACAAAGAAGGTTGTGTCACACTAAAGAATCAATTTTGATAGCAGAAATATCCAGCAGAAAAGGGTACAGGAGTCTGTGCCATCGTTATGCCACTTCAAACCCAATTTGAATTTTATTTGGGGAGCTTTTTCTACACTTCCCTCCAGCCATAACTGCCATTATTAACGGGGATTTACTAAATTTCAGTAAGATGGATTAAAAAAACAAAAACATACAGTAAACCTTACAGACCAAAGTGCTTCCTCGGGCAATAAGGGTGCTGTGTTAGACGCATACAAGACATTTGCTCGTCAATAACTGATTAAAGAACAAAGAAATATGGTTGAAGAGTGGTCATGAATAACTAAAATCACTATGTTGTGGAAATGCTCCTCACATTCATTTTGACAATACCTGTCACCTTCTACAAACCTGACAGATCCTTGCCAATTACTCCGGGCTGTTTTCCCATTTTTTTTGTATTTTTCCACCATTTACAGGTTTATCCTATAACTCGCTGCACATTTACATGGAGACTAAAATGTCTAATCAACTTAATATGGTGGCAGGTTGGGCCTCATAAAGCAAGACTTTGGCCACCACACCTTTCAAATACACAGCAGTAATATCAGGTCAAAGTCCCAAGTAGGAAGAGACTTTAAACCGCTTTCTCCCATACTGGCATTGATAAAACTGAATGATCACCGTCCTGGTTGTTTCCTGATCACACTTTGTTCAACTTACTTTCAGTTCTCAATGTCCTGTGAGGGCTTTCTCGCCATGAATCCTCCTACTGTAATTTTCTGTACATATCCAGTTAAATGTGCTCAAGTGACAAATTCTACATTTTTATTCTACAAGGATAAAAGCTATTTGTGCGCCATGTTTTTAACAGACTTTTTTATTTTATTTATGGTGACACTTAGGTACTTCAAATTAATGGTGTGGGAGTAAAGGGAAATCATTAAAGATGCTTAAATTTTGCTTAAGTTAAAAGTGACCAGAATGCTCACAGCGATCCATCATCAGACAATGCACTTCCTCTCAGTTTTATGCTGCTGGTCATTTGTAACATGGTTACTGTCCTCTACCGAACACGGAGGCAGCAAACATATCAAACATCACAAAGAGTCTGAAGCTTCTCAGAGATGGTGGAGAAAAAAAAAAAAAAGGTTAAATAAAGCATTAAAAAGTAAGCTGGAAGACACGCCCCCCAAACACTAATTCTACTAAAATGGCAGTTTTGTAGCTGCAATGTCATACCGCTATAAATAGCCACAGTGAAGTTATTCAAGGATTTCAATGTGGACAGAAAACACAGTTGTGTTTACAGGCCTTTGGATAAGAACCAATGAGTAAAACCCTCAACAGGAAAATAAGTGAAGAAAAATGAGTCGACTTGAAAATTTTCCTATAGTGGATTGGAAACAAGCAGCAGGCGAACATTAGTTTGTCAAAAGATGACGACAATGAGAAATTCCTTACCGTTACAAATTTGTTTTGGCCTTAAAAAAACCCAAATGTGATAATATTGTTTAGAAAAAAGCTCTACTCTCAGCCACAACCTTGTTCTTAGCCTCAGATGTACTGAATGCTAGTTTGACAATCCCAACAGCTCCAAAGCCAACAAAAGAAGTTCAATCAATTTTCCAGCCTTAATTGAAATGACACAGGACTTATGTATACGAGGTGTTTTTTTTCATTTGTACTCTCACCTTTGATCTATACAGAAATAAACAATTTACAATAAAAACCTCTGACATGCTATCTACAGCGCCTCCAGTTTCACAGTATTGAGCCAGGTGCTCCATGACACAGAGGCCAAGAGATGCAGCTCGGCTAAAGAGACTTTTGCCAGACATAAGAGGAAAAAAAAAGGAAAACGAGAAACAGTATCCAAAAGCATTTTACACGTTAAAAGTCTTAAACTATACAAGGCTTGTTTGTTCTGCATCTTGCCAAAGACAGCATTATAGATCCATTACCTTCAATGTCAAGCCGGTGTTCTGATTGGTTTGGGGATGCAGATTAAATAATAAAGGGTTAAAAATAAAAAAAAATAAAATAAAGAAAACTGTGACTAATGGAAAGTGCCCGCTAAAGTCATCTGTGCCGTTACAAACACAATGTAAACAATTGGTTTGAACCAAACTGAATGTGAGGAGTAAAATATGGACAT
>JBAMIG010000003.1:10781953-10792968 GCA_037177335.1 Kiunga ballochi
TTTTACTGTAGGGTCACGAACTCTGCTGCATGTGTGCGTGCGTGTGTGTGTGTGTGTGTGTGTGTGTGTGTGTGTATTTTATGTATGTATATACATAGATAAAGAACAAGAAACCTAAACTTTTAATCCATGTTGTTTGTTGGGGCGACATATCTCAACACTGAACACCATGTGTCTTTATAGATCTTTTGTTGTTGAAGCATTGATCATGAAAACATTTTCTCAACCTATTCTTTGTCTCTCTGTCACTCCATTCTGGTAAGCACATAATATCAATAGACCATGAATATGATTTACTTTTAATTGCCATGACTATATGTAGTAGAGAAAATACTTCCCAAGGGCAGATAGCTTGATTAGCATTGTTATTTCCTCATATAGTTACTCACATCCAGACAAGTGAACAAGCAGAATTCTATAGAAGACAGGACTGTAACAGGAAAAGTTTTCCTGCATCATCATTAAAACATCAAATGAGAGGTTCTGGAAGAATGCCGTTCATCCCTGCAGGAGAATTTTCAACTAGGCTTGGAAAGACTAAATAGCAAGGATCATTAAGTCTACACTAGCGGCTCATGGTGGCCAAACGTCTTACTAAAATATTTCTCTCCCTTCTGTCTATTAATTTCTTACCCATTTCACAGCATACGACCAGATTAATATTTTGTTGCAAATCGATATGGTTTACTTGTATCTCTGCTGTAAAACATGGCTGTTATTCAAATCATTGCTGCCATTAGTCCAATATGTTGACTCACAATGATAATTTGTGAGGAAAGCATTTAATGCATTTGTAGATTCAGGAAGCTCACGGTGATAAAAGCCTCATCAAGTCTGCATTATTGGATTAATTTTGGAGCTTAATATCAGGCCATCTTAATTTCCAGTGTGGCATGCTTGTTGATTAGATTTTAATTCAAGTTATTATAACAATTTACAATGACTGCTTGCTGCTTTTTTAAATTTTTTAATTTTTTTACTATACTCTGTTCCCAAACTCTCAATAGTCACAGTATGTGAAGAAATCTACAGGTTTAAATTGTAGTATCTGCAGGTTTAAGGCTTTTTATTACCCTGATTCCTGCTGTAGGGTTCTCTGGAGCCAACACTTATCAACGCAGGTGTTGATAAAGTGGCCTCAATTATATGCTCAGACATCAAAATTACAAATGGATGCCTGGGCTGTTTCCTGGCGACAGCTCCAGTTCGAGCAGTCACACTACTGACTGGTAGCAAAGGTGTTTGATGCAAAAAAAAAAAAAAGACTGCTCGGATATAGATTGCTGGGCTTGCAGTGATGAGATTAGTGTATTGCAGGTTGTGGAAAATTGACGGAACATGAAGGGAGCTCTATGGCTGCTATACGACTGATGGGCCCTAAAATTAGTATCTCTGGGCACCAAAGCGAAGGCTGAATCCTCTGATGGCCTGTGGTGATTCATTTAACTTTGAAACGGCTGATTAAACTGTCTCTGCCTCTTGGTTAACAGAGCAAGACAGAATGACAGTTTGACACGTGAAACCTGTTTTATTTGGAAAATACAACACACCAGTTACAGCTATCAGCAACACCTGTGTATTAAAGTTAAACTTGTAATCACTGGCACTGATGTGCATGCAGGCAAACAAAAGTAAGCTGGCAGAGACCAATTAAGATGATGATTCTACTCAGCAGCACCTGAAAAAGTGCTACTTCAGTTTCAAATTGTGATGGCAAGAACATCATTCAGTCCCAAAGCGATCAAGACACGACAAAGAGAATCATCGGCTCCATAACTGGTTCTAAAATTTAGTAAGGACAACCTCAGATGAACAAATGTAAACCATTATTCATTTAACAAAAACTGTGATAATCTAAATGCAATATAAAAAAGAAAAGAAGCTACTTAAAGGATGCTGAATTCCTTTAGCAGCAACAACATGAAGTCATTTGTTTCCTGTATGGTGTGAAACTCTTACATCATAACAGATACATTTGTGCAAGATATTTGAAAGTGCTTTTCATGAAACATTTAAAGCATCACAGATGGTTCAAACATAGCATTAAGATGCAGTCAATCACAGTCAAATATTAGACATAATAAAAATGTTTAAAAAGCAAATTAAGTTCAGTTTTCATGCAGATTTCATGTGTAGGTAAATGAGGAAAGAAATGTTTTTAACATGGATTTAAACACGTCTAAATTTTGTAAACGTTTAATCTGCCCTGGCAGTTTGTTCCACTTGTTTGTAGCTGCTTCTCCGTGTTTAGTGGACTCCACTGTGGACTAGTTATCAGAGTCTTACATCTAGGTCAGGGATCTCCAAATCCTGTCCTCGAGGGCTGGCGCCCTGCAGGTATTGAAAGTTTCCCCACTGAACCAAACCTGATTCATATCAAACTGATCGCCACAGTTTGTCATCACAAGTCTGTTAATGACCCACTAATTTGAATCAGGTGTGTTGCTCCAGGGAAGCATGAAATACTTGCAGGGCACAGGCACTCGAGGACTGGATTGGGGGATACCTGAGCTAGGTTTATCTTAGCTGAAGCTGAAACATCTTAGATGTTTTCTAAACCATTATGGGATTTGTCAACCATTAGTATATTTTTAAATCTGTCAGTACTGACTAGAGTGTGAAGGCTTTAAAACTGGTGTGATGCATACAGGTCTCTTAGTCCCAGTTAACATCTGGATGAGATTGCAGATGTTTAAATTTTTTTTTGAAGTCTTAAAGACATTACAGTAATCTGGTCTATGAATGCATGGATGAGGATCCTTGACATAAATCGGTTTAATTACGTGTAATTTATAGCTGAACATCTCATTTTTTCTTTTCTCTCCAAAAGATCTTTATTAAAAAACATTTTGCCATAATGTTAATGTATTTACATTGCATGCATGCATAGGTACAAGCCATTTACTATTCACCATGTTTCTAATTGAAGCTATGTATAATATTACATTTGCCATTTAAAATGAGGCTGGAATAGTTTGAAATGTAGCTTTTTGATTTTTACAGTTTCTTTGTGCACTGCATGATCTTTCTTCAGCTTCTTGAAATATTTTTGACTTTCTTGAACATTTTCCACTTGTGAATTTGCTGTTTTTCACTATAGCGCAATGGACTTAGCAGCACCTGGCTGCCACTTGTCCAATTAACTTATATTTTGTGTGAACTAATTCATGAAATGGGGTGATTCTTCATTTGTTGTTATTCAGTTGAGCTTGTACTTGACTAGTTTTACAGCCTCAGTGGGACCAGATATGTATTTCGTTTACCTGTAAATGTTATCTACAAATGCATACAGTTTTTTAACAATAATTTTTTACTGTCTTGTTTTTGGTATCTAAATAAAGACGGATGGGATGAAAACAGAGAAATCTAACCAAACAAAGGTTCTCATCCAGGTTAAGCTTTGCAATTTTTTTGTGTTGTATTTTTCATATCCTGCAGCAAATGAGAAAGAAGTTTAATCACTCTTATCTCAGCTCACACATGGAAATTTTTCCTGAACCTTGGTGCCATTGCTTTAATTCTCAACATGTGGTTATCATTAACAGTGGCCCCCTGAAATAATATGAAAAACATTACACTTTTGACAAACTGCTGTGCTTGCACACATAAAAAGCCAGTGTGGTTTAAGTTCTGTGAATATCCACATCCACCTACACTTTGCCTGGTTAACACAAAAGCATATGTTGAGAGGCGCATGCACACATTTCTAGACTAGCACACGGAAAATAATCCATGCTCCGGCAGACACACAGTTATTACAGCATGCTACTTACATGACACATTTCATATATCTGCAAACATGCAAATCACAAATGTATGCACAGCTAAGGGGGCGGATGCATTGAGAGTGAGCTCATGGGATGTATGAGCGCTCTTCTGAGATCCCTCTAGCCAACCGTGGGTGTTTTTGCCTTTCCCGCGAGGGATGCTCGTTGTTTTGCGGAGGCAGGTTCAGCTCTTGGATTAATGAAAAGCTCCATCTTAGTCATGAAAAGAGCATTTTCACAATCTATTTAACATCATGCATAGCAAAGGCTCACATTAGGCACTGTTGACTTATGCTCGCCTACAGCAGTGTTTTCTGATGCATTCACTGCCACTGCTGTGATCTTCTGTGGGCACACTGCCCCCCTTCAGATGTGCCCATTGAGTCTTTTGCATTTCTTATGTATGCTGTCAGAAAACTCATTCTTCAGCACAGAAATGCAATATGGCACACAACTGGAAGTCTGAGGGAGTTATTGAAGAAATTATTTTAGTTTCCGGACTTCAATGCTCTTTTTAGATAATGTCTTTTTGTCGTCTATGAATGGATAAATGACTGTCCACAGAAATAGAAGATTCACATCATGGTTTTGGCAATTTAACCAAAGCCATACAGGTCACACACAGCACTCTATGAGCTTGTTCAGAGTAACACTAGGTCAAAGGATTGCAATGCAGGATGTTTCTATATCAGTGGTCCAACAGAGACCAAAGTGGTGTAATAGGCTGCAGTGGAAAAACTCAGAAAAGTGCAGTCCATGAGAGCTGGGTGTTATTACAGTGCCTGCGTCTGGTGAATTATTTAGTGCAAGTGCTTGTAATTACACAGTGACTATAGTAAGGGCGATTAGCTTGTGGTGTGTCTAGACCATCTCAGGGATCACAAGACTATGTGATGAACTTAATGACATTCCAGGAACTGAAGGACACTTTCACTAGCTTCATCACCCCACCACCCTATAATTCCCCTCTGTCAGCGTTTTCTCTCCTGTGAAAGGCTGGCGTCAGGCTGGCTTTCTCTGAGCTTTTAAAAGGATGTTAAAGGTCCCTATGAAACACCACCTTTACCCCCTTCATTGCCTCCAACACCCTTTGTCCAGCCTGCCCACAAAACCCTTCGAGCAATCTCGACTACTCAGGATGTCAGTTAGCATTACAGTAACCCCCCTTACGCCTGTGATCAGGGCTCAGCCAGGCATAGGAACTGGGGCAAAGCAAAGATGCTTGCTTGGAACAGCCAAAGGAGAGACTGGTCATCTCTGCCACACTGACCTTTCAGGGCCTTTTCAAAGACTGTGATGCAATGGTGTAGGCGTTGAGTGATAGTGAAAGTAATGCTCAGACTCATCTGTTGGTGTAAACACAGAATGACTAGCACAGCAGAACAAAAAGTAGCTAAGGACTCAAAGAAGACACAAATGTCATTCAATTCGCTTTTATAAGAAGGAGATGACTGGAAGGCCCATTACGTGGCCCTCCTCTAGTCCTGTCCAGGTTGGTTCATCTGTCAAGGCAAAATGGCAGGACTGCAAATTCTGCTTGACAGCACAAGCTCCCCTTAGGGAAACTAAGTGGCATCAACCTGTAGTAGTCACACACTGTTGCTGACAAGGTGATGATGAACACATTTCATTAAAAGGCAGGCGCTATAAGCCTGTCCTCTGAGAGACCATGTTCTGGTCATAATGTCAGTGGAGAAAGGACCAGGGCAAGAGGAAAAGGCCTTGGGGTCCAATCGCTGTGTGACTTTATATGCCATGATCTCCTGTATGTCATCGTGATACATGCTCAGAAATTCAAAGGACCTGCAATTAGAGGGATATGAAACTCTTGCGGTTTGGATTGGGAGGGCTACATTGAAAATGTTTGAGCTTGTCACAGATGTTCCCGCAAACAAACATTAATTTTGCTTAAAGGATGTAGAGGCCAAAAAGCAGTGTGACAGGTAACTATTGAAAGTTTGATGCTCTGACATTGTGGCTTGAGAAGCCATCAAACTGCACAAAACAATATTTTCCTTCCCGAAATTGCTTTAAAGGGAGAAGGCTGAGGCAGAAACATTGAAAAGTCTGTTTTTGTTATTAGAACATTGACTTGCTGCTTATTAACTCAGTCTATTTTGTTTTATTTTTTCTTTGTCCTTTCTGTGAGTATCCAACTCCAGACTTTTATATACTTTTAAAGAGGTTGTGGCTCGGAGTCTGATATAACAAGTGATACTTGAAATTCGTATTTATCATATTTACCAAATGTATTTGTCTCCTTTTAAATTTTGAATGAGCATTTCCTTCTGTTGCTTAGGTATTGACAGCTTGTACCATCATCCTGTCACGCTGCAATGATATTTTGACAGATGTTCGGTGTTCCTCAGTGAGCTAAAGACTCATACTGTGCTGCATAAATGCATATCCCAGCCTGGATTTTGCACAACAGCTAATCACAGACAAAAAGTGTTGAACCAGTTGTAAATGCTCCATTAAATATATGAAATATGCAATGCTAAGAATAATGATTATCATAATAGCAAAAATGCTTCAACTAAAAGTAATAACCCCCATTAACGGAACTAAAGCTTGTTGTAAGATAAAAAAAAACTACATGTCCATTGATTGTTTGGCTGAACATCAAGGGAGACAAGGAGTGTTGGATCCATTAGGGTCTACCTAATGGATGAAAATGATGAATCGAATGTAAATGATGTCATTAGGAGCAATAAAATCGCTTGGATCTCTCGGTAAACAAGAATACCTGAAGCAGTCCTCTATCCAGGGTGCAACTTCAAAAGAGAGACAGCATCACACTTACAATCTATCTACAAATGATTACTGCCTAACAAATAGCATTAAACCTTATAACATTATGACAAGTTTCAACCATTTCCATGACAACAGGGATTACAGAAAAAAAAAATCTGTCACTGACACTTCCTTTTCCTGCACTCGATTCATATCCTGAAACTTTATATCACCACTTCTGGCAAGTCAGGGTGTGGAAATGCTCAATTTTTGCATCCTGAGAGCAGGATGATGATTCTACATTTCATCCCTTTTTAACAGAACCGAACCCGCCATCTCAGTGCGCCACACAGTTTTCGGCTACATTGATTTATCTTCCTCCTCCCTTAAAGGTGTGCCATGTGAGGGAAGGCAAGCAGACAAAACAGTTGGTTTAACTGTTACAATTTCATTATCAGAAAAGATTGACAGACTAAAAAGAACATGAAAGAAATTTTCATTATTATATTATGAGTTGACTGCAATTTTTCATAGCACCATGCAGGTCTTGGTTAAGGTGTACCTATCAGTGATGCCTAAATAAGTTTTTTTTTTTCTGATACATCACAAGGTTTTCTGGTATCAAAATTATTATTTACTGCACAATTGCCTTTTTATTCTATTGTGATGGAAGCAGTTAAGATAGTCAAATAAATCATGTTTACTGGCCTTGCATGTGAAAATGGATGAGTGGGAGGGGACTGTTCTTTGCTTATTACTGGAATTACTTAGAGAAATTGCAGCTTCACCTCATAGTGTCCTTTAAAACTTTCAAAGATGTTATTATCTTATAAAGAGCTTAGCAAATTTCAAAGCAAGATTATTTTTAAGTATTCACCAATATGTTTCAAAATTCTTCTTATGTTCTTTCTTAAGTTGTTAATTGATTGAATCTTTGCAGTTAGACTGATAAGTGTTGCTCTGCTCTGAATCTGAAATGATGATAACTGGCTGGTTTAAACCCTGTAAAGGTCAGGAGACTGAAAAGCTGAGTGCAAACACAAACAAGAGACACAGAGAATAATAAAAATAGCAAGAAGAATCACCCAAAAAAATAAAATAAAACTAAATGCTGGTAATGATAACAATAAGTGTGGATCAAAAATGTTTTGTTCTAGTTTTTAAAGCGATGCTTTAATAATGAATAGCAACAAAGTGAGCCTGCAGGCAGGTTGAGTGAGAATATCAGGATCCACATCCTCATGGCAAAAGAAAGAAACGTTATGTTTTAATATCTTTTTACATGCCTTTAACTGTTTACAAAGCAAATTGCCACATGCAGTGCTTAAACACATTAAACATCTTTTCATTCTGCCGGCAGTGCACATGATGGTAGAGCATGTACATATGAGCTTCTGATGAAGTCAGACCTCTGGGTGAGTTTGAAAGTTGGCTGGAAGTGTAATTTATTAGGAACCAAGGCATAACCTCCAACACATCATAAAATTAATCATAATAAAAAAAATACTACTGTAGAAAATTTCATTGTTAAAAGATACTAAGGGCCATGTGTTACCATCTGCTTGTTGGAGGAGCATGTCAATGGAGTCAATCTCTAAGATGGAGTTTTATGCACCTACTGGGGAGACTGAAACCATGTTCAGTTCAAGTATATTTACTTTGATATTTATCAAGTGGTGTTTTAAGTTGTGGCAGCTGATCTGGTGATGGTGCTGTAATGTGTCTATGTGGAGTCTAATGTACTAATAGTTTTACTAAACTTTCTGTTGTATTAAATAAATAAATGAAAAAAAGATTTTTTCTATGCAGGAGGTATTTAAAAAATTATATTTATTCTTTTGGGGAAAAGAAGGGAGAGAGTAAATGAGACAGAAGAAGAAAATGAAGAAAAAAAGAAAAAAGGGGGACATAGATATAGAGAAAGACAGATAAAAATCAACTATATGAGATGTTCCACTTAAACAAAGAGAACCAGCCACTATACTTCAACCACAAGCAACATATGCAAGAAAAACCAAACCAACAATCATCAGCAGAATTTAGGATAGACAAGTTGAGAAATAAATTAGAAAAAAAGATGTAATCAACACAAAACAACATTCACTCACAAAAGTAAACATGAACTGTCCTGGTGAATAGACCCACAAGATCACAACAACTGGATCAACATGCAAGTTTTTAAATGTGTCAATGTGACTATGTAAGTGTGACCATGCCCCCAGAAAGATTGGAAGCAGGCCAGGGGGCCACAGGAAGCCCAGAGATCATCCACCACCCCGGGGCACATGTATCCGCCAGCCCACTACTGGGGTGAGGCGTTCCGTCCAGAGGGCAGCAGAGTAGTCAGAACGCCATGCAGGGGTAAAGCACAGGCCACAGGAGGCCACGGACACAGCTGTGGGCCTCACCAGACCCAGCTCCTCAGAGGCACAGAGTGAAGGGCCCAGGACTCAAGGGGCATTCGGGGAACCCACCTTCCCATGGTACCGCCCCCTGTCCAGAAAGACCAGGCTGCCCAAACGGCTACTGACAAGGCCAGCACACACTCAGGTGCTCAAGACAGACACCTCGGAGACCAGGTTACAACCACTCATCACCTTCCCTTAACAACCCCAACCAATCACACCACACCTAAAATAACCTCCCCCTGAGAGTTAGGCTCGGCCAATAGCCTGTGTCTCAATAAGAAAACCCCTAACAACAAAAAAAGTGAGCTGGAGCATGATGTGTACACATAACATCCCCTCGGCGTACCCATCATGTAAGTCGGCCTTGATGCAGATTATAATTAATTTAATTTAATTGGCTTCTAATTAAATTGCAGTTAACTGATATCCCTCACGAACATTATTTGAGTGGTGTGGAAAATGAACAAATGAATGAAAGAGTGAGTATGAGGATAGTCTTCTGTAAGCAAAATATAAAATAAAACAGTCCAGTACTATTTAATCAAAATAGTTATGTCAGCTATAAAACCTGTCCCATTATGAAATAAGCTGTGGCTCTAAAGAAATGATTTCTCTTTAAATTAATTTTAGCTAAACAAGTAGAAGCACAAATGTTATACCCTGTTTGTCATCTGAGGTCTTGTCAGTGATCAGGTTAAAAGAGGTCATCTGTTTGAAAAGCACGAGTATTTCACTTTTACTTTCTGTTAAAAGGCTGGTTTCAAGTTTTCACAAACTATGTGTCCTTGTTGTTTTTTCATTTCTCTTCATCCATTCATCTTTACATTACCGGCAGTGATTGTATTCACAGCCACTGTTGTTTTGGATGTGCTGCTGAGCTGGAACTAACTCGCAACAACAAAGCTTACAGTAATTCTTTTTTACTATGTAAAAATCACACTGAACAGCAGATACAGTTATTTCAGCCTCTGCTTCACATGCAGATAAAAGTGGGCCATCTACTAAGTGGATTTCCAAAAATATCTATGCCGGATAAGGAAAAAAAAAAAGGATAAACTAGTTTCTAACATTGTTAGAGAATCAATTAAATATCAGAGGTCAGAGACAATGAAGCAGAGAACACCATTAAAAGAAAGTTTTATTGATTTATGTGCACAAGGACAGTGTAAAGAATATATTGAAACAATAAGATCTTAAAAATAATAGAAAAGTTAGGAAATGAGAAATAATCTTTTAGTTATGCACAACAAAAAGGGTAACACCAGTTAGTTTTAATTAGTGGTATTGCCTCTTTTAGGAAATTATCTTTGCACAGTGAGCATCTCTTTTTATCTGTATTAAAAAGAAAACAAAAACTCTCATTAGCATGCAGGCCTCACACACTGTAAAATTGCCAGTGACATCTGTCTCTCCTGCCTCTGAAGACTTGTTACAGCATTCAGGGCAGGTTGTGAAGGAAAGGTGGAGTAAACTGTTTGAATTGTGACATTAATGCAGACAGAGAGGCGTTATTCTTCTTGGGAAAAGACATCTTTCCCCCTCTAACAATGCCCGCTGCTTTTTCATTCAGATTTTTGTTTGAGATTGCTTTGTTGCACTGTCTTCCTGAGTGTCACATAGCAATTACACACTTGTAAAGACCCCTGATATGCTGCACAATCAAGACAACCGCACATTATTGTCACTTGCTGGCTGATATGTTGAAAACTTCTGATACGTAGTTGGAAATGTAGAGGAATTCTGGAGGCTTCCTGTCAGAGAACTGCTTGTCAAGTGAGTCACTTTGACCCGGCAAAAGAATTGTTTAAAACCAGATTTTGTTAAGTTTTTATTCTGGATGCAGTGAAAGTTTGGAAAAGTATGACACTTTCATGGATGTTCGAGCAAATGATTAAATATTTATTATTATTTATTATTTAAATATTTATTATTATTTATTATTTACATAAACTTCAGGCTGCATTTAACGTATTACAAAATACATTGCTGAGTTTAAAATTGGTTTTAAATACACAAAAAACTAAATTTAAGGTATTCTCAAAAACTCGGTCACAGCTTATTGACAATTATAACATCCTGGCTTTGGATGGGCAATCCATTGAGAGAG
>JBAMIG010000003.1:10805797-10822812 GCA_037177335.1 Kiunga ballochi
GAAAGTCTTAAAAGGTGGTCTTTTGAAAAAGGGAAAAGAAAATTGGTTTGGCTCTTATTTGGTTGTTGAATTAAAAAAGGGAGAAAAAAGACCCCCCCCCCCCCCCCCCTCCCCCAACTTCATTTTGTTTTAGTGACTTTAAGCTTTCAAATAATATTTAATTTAGGAATTGTTTTTTTAACAATGTACAGTGCAACATTGATGAAATTGCTATTGATATACATATTTATTAATGCAAAATATGCACCAGCCAATCATCTGGTAAATATGTTTATATGTGGGGAAAAAAACAACTTGTATTTCTAAGTACTATGGAAAGTGATAGTTTAATCCAGCCTCCTTGTATACATATGCAGATCTGGAAGAGTGGTTGCGATGAATGGGAAATCGAATCAAAGTATGCTTAGTTTAAATAATCAAACTAGCAAATCAAACAAATCAAATCAATCAAGCTGTTTATAAAGTATTTCCACCATGAGGATTCGAGGTGCTGCAGCTTAAAAACCCGAGGCTCAAAAGAGAAGAAAGCCCACATTCACACTGTAACTGCTCCTCTGTGTTTTTGAAGTCTCATAAACAGGAGCATAAAATTTCTTTTTGTCTCAAATGGTGGAAAAAAAAACCTTTTACTCAAGACCTTTTGTTTAGATCCGCATAAAGCTGTTTGACAGTTTACATTGTCAAACTTATATAAACAATAATATATGGTTTATAGAAAGTGAACTATTATGTCCATAATTTATTGAGAAAGTCTTTATCTAAAACCAGTTTTAGCAAAAAAATAGGGGCTTTGCTACATGTTGAGATTCTTTACCTTGTTTTGCAGTTCTGAATATGAATTTAAAGACTGAAAAAGAAAAGAAGCATGATGCTGCTTAGTACTGTATATTGCACGTTCACAGATAAGTGCTGGTAAAATGAAATACTGAATGTTTACCGTTGTAAACATGACTGTATTACAGAGGTGGGAATTGCTGGGTTACGTTGCTGGAAAGCAGCTTAGTAACAGATGGCTAGCTACGTTTAGGGTACTGTTTTAAATTTATTGCACTTCTGATTTTGCTGCACAAGAAAAAGAAACATACAGAAAATAGAAAAAGTAACATTACCCTAGACCACTTACAAGTTTGATCCACTACATTGATGCATCTTTTTTAAGTCTACTTCAGTCATTTTTTTCTTTCATTAGAAACAAAGTGGTAGCCTCCACTCTACTTTCCAGTCCTTGTGCAGCCAAACCCTGCTCTCTTCATTCATTTTCTTCAGGGCAGCACTACTTCTACCTTCCTATTGATCTGCTGTGTAGCATCAACATGCTGGAGTGTCAATTAGAGAACTCCTCCTGCCCATCTGAAAGAGGAGAGCCATCTCTAAAAGTCTCTGCCTGGCTTGGCCATGTTGCAGCTGTTCAAATCTCAGAATAATCTGCCGTCTACAAACATACATCCACATGTAAGCCTGTTTGTACATATGCAGTTACCCTTGAGGTAAAAATATGCCTATCTAAAGAAGTAAAATTGGGAAATGTCCAACCTAAAGCTATTAAAAAAAAAGAGAAATGGGGTATCTATTTCAGAGCAAATGGATTTTGTACCATTATAACTCGTAAAAAAAGGATACATATAGATCTTTACTGAGTCATTCTGGCTTCAAAACAAAAGTTGCTTAAAATGGTTTGTAAACAGAAGGTTGTCTCATACAGAGCCAAGATGAAACCAAATTCACAAGCATTGGGTATTGAGCTGGCCAACATGTCAACGTTGACATAATTTTACTTCTAGTTTTAATATGTCCGGACTACATCCTGTGAAATATAAAACATTTTTAAAAATCAATCAGCCCTCAAAGTGTTTAATTTACTTTGTTTCACCTGGAGAAATCTCCAAAGTCTCATGGAACATTTGGATCCCATTGGAGAGAAAATTAATTAATGATAACCTAAAACAAGTCGAAGCAATCTTCTGCAATCTCTACTGCAGAAGGAAAATGGGTGGGGAGGGGAGACAGAGAAATCTGTCATACAGCCAAGAGGATGATGAGCTCAAAAATGGACTGTAAAGTGATAACTGTCAGGAAAAATTATTCTGATCACTTCAAGAGCCTGACAGGAGAGTGTGTGAATATGTGACCCATGAGACAAGCCACACAGTGTGCCATTCACCCATTAGGTTATTACATGGTCCACTTTAAAGCCGAAGTGGCTTCAGTGATGAGGACTATCATCTTTTGTTGAAAATGTTCAAGTCCAATAAGCCCTAATTTGAGGGGTAGGGGTTAAGTTGGGATCACCTCATAGATAGGGTGTGTTTAGGTAGCTTTCAGTATCTTGTATATACTGTAACTACATCTAGAGAGTATTGATACGATAACAGTTTAGTTATAGTTACAATACCTATAATCATACATTTGTTCTTCTGCATCTACACTACCATGTTCACCTACTTGGGTGTCTGTCCATACTGGTTATAATTCACAAAGATTAAAAAAAAACCCTGAAGTGACAGCTAAATTAAATCAGCCGTGGTGCAAAGAAAAGAGTGTGTACGATTTGTGATTTGATTGATTTTTTAACTGCATCTTTGTGATTACTTAGCAGCTAAAAACATTTACAATTGTAGAAGCCAGGTTGGTTTCCTTAACTGTTAAGTGGCTGCTCAAACTATCTAAATAGCACTACTTCCTGTTAGTGTGCCAGAGCTGCCATTAGCTACTTGCTCATTTAAGTGTCTGGTGAGTAGGGCATCTCTGTTATTGTAGGAAACAATAGAAAGAGCTGAAGTAACCATAAATGTTTAAAGAAACTCTGACATATTTGTTCATGGCTTGCTGGATAAGTTCTGTTTTGATATTTCCCTCACAATGCAGTGTTTCCTCTATCATTATATCGTCATCCATTTGAAATCAGACAAAAATATCAGCGTTTTTCTCTAACTTTCACCAGCGATGACCAGCCGGGTGAGGTTTCCTGCTTCAGCATTACACTGAAAACGTCCTGTGCATCACAGCTAGAATAGCTGATTATACTGACTTCTTTGTATATATTGTTAAAGTCAAGACAATATTTCTGGTCTGAACCTTTAAGATATTATAAGTGACCACACTGAAGAAAATGGTTTCATCAGGACTTTTAAAAAGAAAACTTTGTTATTAGTTAAAGAAAAAATAGTTCAACCCAGAGTCTACTCTTTATTACTGTATTTCACTCATTTATGGGAAATCAATCTGTGAAAAGGTTTGAAAAAACACTAGCTCAGCACCGTGGTCATTATCACATGTCATATTCATACTGTTCTGCTCTAATCAGGCTCGGTCACATGTTACAGTTCACATTACCTTCAAAGTCCTTCTCTACACATAGCTAGGGTTGGATTGGTTCTTCCATTAGTTTTTGTGGCTTCCTGAATGTGCCTTTCACTGTAGATAAAGCTTTACACATTTACAACACAAAACAGTAAAACACACTCTGATCATGATTTATCCTATAAAACCAAGTAAAAAAACAAAACAAACAAGCAAAAAAAAAAAAATCTAGACATGATAACTGGATTAAAAACTTGATTAATATCCAAAAGGATAAATTATGTGTTTTGTATCATCTTGCTGCCGCAGATATTGGTGATATTTAAATGGTAAATAACACAGGAAGTCATAAAATTGTTCAGTCTTATTAGATTTGCTGACAGGATTGGACTTTTTGAAAGAGTTGTTATAGAGTTCGCTGGTAAAGCTTGCAAAGTTGTGTAACAATACACTCTTATTTGCCTGAAGGTTATTGTATGGCCTTTTGATTTGAGCGAGTGTTGTGAAATATGCTTTTGCACCCAAGGAAAGGTTGTTCCCCTGATATGAATCTTCAGTCAATCCTGAAGCTGTCTTTGACATTTTGTTCCTGCTAAATGGTTTTTGTTGTTTTTCTCAAGTCTGCCCATGTTCATAGAGATATGCCATTAAGAGGTCGTCACTAAACATGCAGCTATATTGTCTTCTTATTCAATAACCTTACAACTTGTTTTCCTTATCTCCATCATCTGTTGCTGTGTTTTAAAATCAAGATAGAAAAAAAAAATTACACTCTGCCACACTTGAAGATAAATAAGGGGCCATACCATTGCATGTGTGTTACACAATGTACTACAGCTTAGCTGTAGCATTAAAATATATGCTTATAAGGTTTACAATATCTTCTACCAATGTACTTTCATTTTGGTTAATGAATCACCACATTTCATACAGACTAAAACCCTAAAATGAACCCTTATTCTCAAATTATTTGGTTTTATATAAGTAAGTTTTTGAGCCAATACTTCAGACAGAATGGGAAGTTTACCCAGCACACTCTGAGACCTCAAACATAACTGACAGAATAATTTGATTCCTGGTCAGAGAGGAAACATTGTAAGATATTGATGTAAAATGTTGCAAAACAACCTCATCAACAAAATGCGGCATGTAATCTCAAGCATAAGATTTTTCTGCTGCAGCTGTGCATACCAAATACTTGTACAGATTGGCAAGTGTTTTAGTTTGAAGAAGACATATTAGCTGTCACCTCACTGCTCTTTTTTTCTCTGTAGTCATGACGTTTAATGACATCTGTCTGGATACAACAGCGTTGCAGAAGAGTTCATTATGTGAACAGTTCAATGCTTGTAGCTGTTTTTTTTCTTCTTCTTTTGGCCTGTTGACATCATGCGGTGTCAGCAGCAGCAGCAGCTCTCAATCCTTCCATCTTAGCGGTTTCTCTCATGTCAGGCATGCTGTTTCTTCGTTTGTATTTGGTTATGGGGTCTAAGGTGCATTGGCTTGCTTCCCAGTTGTCATCTGCTCTGCCGCAGTTTAAGTAGACCTGCACTGAATCAAGTCTGAAAAATTACTTCTTACTCAGTAGGAGATAGTTGGGTCTATTCAAAGGACCTTGTCTCTTCAAATATGCTATCAATGAATCTGTGTCATTGCTGATCCAAGGTTTCAACCCACTCTCCTGGAAAACCAATGTCTACACCTCCATTCTGCTGTTCTGTGCTCGGAGATTGTTCTATCAGAGCCCATTACAATCACAGGGCTTAACAGGTTGCAGACATGTACATACAAGTTGGCTTGTAGTGGCATATTTTGTGTCTCTCTCTGTCTAGCTGATAGCATCAGTGACAGAACGTAGAACGGAGTTCATAATTGTGTCTATGTATATAGATATGTGTCTATGTATACAGATACAGCTTTCAAATCTACATTAAAAACATGACAGTCTTGAAAGAGTCAAGAACTTTGATTTAATCTTCCTTTAAGCAGTGAAACAGTGGGAAACATCCCATCAAATGCTGTGAAAAAAATGTTTTCACAAAGTTTTGCTTACATGGACACAATATATAAATTCTTTCATGGTAAAATGTCAATTTTCCTAGAAAGAGCCCCCACTGAACTGTGTAGCTATTTGTTAAGATGGATGCGCTTCCTTCATATAAATTCCCACAAAATCAGTTTTTAGTTCAAGTGTTTGATTGCATATGTTGCAGTGAACCTGGCCAATATGACCCAAAATGTTATCTTTGAATTGTCAACCTGAATAGCAATACATGTAGGATACAGTATGTTGGGATTTTGTGTGATTGTCAAAAAGCTTGATTAGCCACCTTTACAATGAGGTATGACTTATTGGTTGCAAGTTTCTGTGGAATGAGTAACACTGTTAAATGTCCCATTAAAAAGGGTGAAAATTGGGGTTGCTCTTGTTTGAACTTCTAGTGTTGTGTGCCAGTCCCAGATGTTTGACTAGAACCTGATTGACCTTTCCAATACATCTGATAAACATGTTGAAAAGGGTTCATGGATTCCATGTCTCCAAACTTTGGGACCTCACTCCATCCTTTAAGATGAAAATATTTCCCCCAAAGAACCAGAATTGTCACAGAGCACAGAGCAGAGTAGTGGGCAGTGAGGAGAAAGTTGGCTGCAGTGTGATTGACAGGAGAAATATATACGTTGACAAGAATTTAAAGGTGAAAAAGGTACTATCAGAATATATTACCATTAATGGTATCATCCATTTATTCTAGTTTATTCTGAGTGTTTTTCAATTTTTACCTGTATTTTATTACTAAATCTTTATATTTGAATTTATTGGGCTCTTATTATGAGTCACAGATAATTTGTGAAGTTTTACTATAGTAAATACTTGAATGGTTGGTAAAGTTCAGTAATTTAAAGCGTCCTTCTTTGAAATGAAGGAATGAAAAGACTTGTCTTTGCCAGTATTGGTTCATGAGAAGTTAAATGAAGCCAAAGCAGTTTACAGTGTGCAGATTTTTCCTCCATTAGTGTACCTGTTGTTGCTACAAAAAAACATTACCTTGTTTTCTTTTTTGTTTTTTTTTATCTGCTCAGACGGATATTAAACAGTGGTGCTAAAATATAACAGCAATGGATAATGTAAAAATAAATGTGATGATACCAGTAATAAATAATGTTACTAGCCCTGAATAAAAGAATATTATCTATGACACCCAGTCTGAAACCGTAATATAAAAGTTTGGGTTTTTGAGAGAGGGGTAGTAGTAGTGTTGCTTCTATATCCTTAATTTTTTAACAGCTAATTCTGGAGCAGAAAATGAATGTGAAATGAAAATGTTTTACTACAAAAAAAAAAAGAAAAAAAAGTGATTTCTCTAAGATTTTGACTTTACAAACATTTTATTGATCTTGGAGTTTGTATAATTTAGCAATATTATACTGCGCTTAGGATTTAAGTGATAGATGAAAACATACTGCTCAATAAACATGCATTGTCATTAAGTTCTCTGTTAGATATGTTACTTTTGTAACACTTCTCTTTAGAAATCTTTTAAAACTCACATTTTTACTCAAACTCCTATTTACATAGACTGACTCTGCCTTTCTATTTGCATAGACGTAGCACTGATTTACCAAAAACAACATTGAAACAGTGCTTGAAACACTGGAGCCTGGTTTGTTTTTACGCAGGCTCGACTTTGTGATCACAGCTGGCAAGCGACCCTCTTAAGCTTGCTGCAACAGCTTTCCCTGTGTGGTTGTCTGGGAAGGAGCTAATCAAATTGAAGTTTCCAAAATGCATCACGCTACTCTGAAAGGACTCTGATGTACGGCTTGAAAACATATTGGGTGTCTTTGTGACAAATTTGCAGTTTTATTTATTTATTTATTTATTTATTTTTTATATTTTTGCTGTTCTTTTTGGAAAGCGTTTTTCCGAATTCAGCTCTGGTATGAAATGAGCTCAAATGTGTGCAGAAAAACATAAATGACCATTTATCCATGGTAATAATTAAAGCTTGAGCACCAGAATCACATATGGTATTGCTCGAGTAATTTCCTTGTCCTATCCTTTCCTCAGAGTTGAATGTCATGTGACCAGAATGTAATCATTGCCTATGTGGTTAGAAAATCTTATTTTTTTATTTTGCAAATGCAATTAATAATTTGGCCCTACAGCTCAGTGACGTTTTATACAGAGCACCATTTTGAAACTAGGAGCATGAATATGGAAACTCAAAGAAAGCATCCGTTAAAGTTACATTTTCTTTTCTCAAAAAAGCTCGGACACTCGTGTTTAAAATGTATAAAGAAAGAGGGACTGGTTAGATAATAATAGTTTCAGATTGTTAGAATCTAAAGCAGAAGGTCCAAAAACAAACAAACAAAAAAAGACAAACAAGAAAGAATAAGTTAGTTAATCTTCAGAGGAAAATATTTCTTATGAACTCTTTCATAGCATCTTAAAATAGAACAGAAAAACTACTACAATCAGTAATTCAATGCACTTGTCTGATCTTAAACAGGCCTAACAGTGTCTGAGACCCACATACAGGTTCCATCCATTATTATATTAGTTCATTTTTTCCTGTTGTAAACAGGCATCTCTTGGTAATGCTATAGTGGTCCATTAGGTACAAGGAGATTTTGACTTTATCATAAGCTTATTCAGGGCTTTTGAACTTCCCTTAAAGCCTGGGATGTTTATAATGATCTGACAGGCTTTGAAGCAGCAGTGGTAATGCAGTGGAATGCTTCTTACTGCCAAAGCCAATAACACAGTCTTGTGTTACAGGAAATGTATAACAATCAGTATTTTTTCCCCCACATTTTAAGGTTAAGATTAAAGAGACAGGAGGATAAAGAGGTAATGTAAAATTTTCATAGAAATTGCTGGCAAGGTTGATGGCTTAGAAGACAAAACATGGACTCTGACTCTGTGCTCTGTCCACCTTGAGAGTCTACCAGTACCTTTTAAAACTAAAAATGGTCAAATTTGTTAAAAGAACTGTCTCCTCAATCTGTGCACTATAATGCTGAAGTTAAAAGGTTAACTTAGAGAAGGCTATTGAAAAGCTCATGCCAATTTAAATTCTTTTGCCGTTTTCTGTTTTCTCTGTGCACAGTCTCACTTTGTTTCTCTTTTTCATCTTTCAGGAATTCACTCTGAAGCCTGAGGACCTGAGAAGGCCTTAGGGCTCTGACATACACCAAATCCTTGCCCAGGGGACAGAGGAGATTAAAACCTTTTGATTGAGGTGGAGAGGAAAGAGAGACCGCGAGGGAGGGAGAGACGGTGGGGAAAAAAAAGCTTATCATTCACCTCTGTTCTTCTTACTGCCCCGAGTGAGTGATCTCCACATGCAAGTCTGTGAATAGCTGAAGATACAAAAACCGCTGCCCATCACTGCAGTCAGATGATGGAGTAAGAGAGTGAAAGAGAACAGGATTACATCCTGTGAAAGAACCAAGCTCAAATTTTACATTAATTGAATACCTAGGAGAGAGCAGCAACATGAAAGGGAGCCTTTTATGCATCAACTGCTTTAAGGGGTTTTGCAAATAACCCTCTGGCCATCATAAAATTGTACCTGGCTTTATTTGTTTTCTGATTGCTGGTGAGGATTTGTGCTTGGACCGTGATCATGTTTCAGTCCCCGGTGTGCAGACCAAATCGGACTGCCTGTCAAAAATACGGCCAAATTTTACCAGTGTCACTGCTGCTACTGTTTTTTTATGGGTCCCTCAAGCCAACTCAGGCCGCCAAACCCAAAGGGCCAGGACAAACACATTTGAACTCCATCCGCATAGATGGAGATATCTCCTTAGGTGGGCTATTCCCAGTACATGCCAGGGGCCATGATGGCAAGCCTTGTGGGGAGCTAAAGAAGGAGAAGGGCATACATAGACTAGAAGCTATGCTCTTTGCCCTTGACCGCATCAATAATGACAATAATCTGCTGCCTAACATTACGCTGGGAGCACGGATCCTTGACACCTGTTCCAGGGACACTCACGCCTTGGAGCAGTCACTCACCTTCGTGCAGGCTCTGATTGAAAAGGACGGGACAGATGTCAAATGTCTCGGTGGGGGAGCGCCAATCATCACAAAACCTGAGAGGGTGGTGGGTGTCATCGGAGCCTCCTCAAGCTCCGTTTCCATCATGGTAGCCAACATACTGCGCTTGTTTAAGGTAAGATATTAGCAGTTACTTGCTTTGATGAGACGCAGTGGTGGTGCCGGTGAACTAAAACAACAGAACAGTGATGCGTTTCCTGTATTGATCATCTGCAAACCGTTATAAAACAATAAATAAGTGATAAACAACACAAGCTACTGAGCAGGGTGAGACAACAGTAGCCTATGTGATAGATATTCACTGTGGATGCTTCCATAACTTTAGAGAAGAGTTCCCATTGTAAATCTCATCATTCTGACTGTTGCCCTGGAGGAGCTGGTTGCTAAGCAATGGGAGGTATTGCCTGTCACAATGCAGGAGTGATTAATGAGATTCTTTATTTAATTTTTTCCCTTCCATAGGCTTACACAAAATCATTTTGTTGTTTAAATTTGCTTACAATATGGAAAAAATGTGTGCTGTTCATGGACATTTGGACTTATGATGAATTATTTAGCACATCTTATTTCCTCGGCAGTCAGCCACAGCAAATGTAATAGCTTATTCTACTATAGTAAAGGTATCATTGCTGTTTGCAGGCTGGCTCACTACAAAATACCAGCTTTGCTGACAAGAGTTTGCAATGGCTGCTTAGCTATGACACATTTTTACACCAATATTGGTCAAAACATTTTTTTAATATATCTTGAGAGCTTGCAAGAATAATAATACAAATGCAAAAAATTCTTTTAGCGGCACAAGTTTTGAGTATTAACCATTTTGTCTTATATGATGGATAAAGTCAATATCTTTTTGTTCAGAAGATGAGAAAAGTGGAAATAAGAAGACTTAGAAGAGTCTCTTCAGCATCTACAAGTTCCTAAAGAGCAAAAGTTTAATGTTTTAATTTAAATAACTGCAGATTAAGTAATGAAATATTCATAAGTTGCAGTGCCAGACTTTGGATATGGAAGATCAGGGAACACCATAATAATCCTGTTTTTTATTGCTGGACCTGGAGTAGCAGCCAGCATCTGTGACCGCTGCTAACAGACAATGGCCTGCTTTTGATTCTCAGTTTTCATCAAAGCAGATTCTCAGCAACTTTGGCATTTAGCAATTTATATAGATAGAGCTACTATGTTAAGAGCTCACTATGATCACCTGGTCTTGATAGAACAAAACTCATTGTTTAAAGTATATTTTTTCTCAAAATGATGAAAAAAAGTCTACATATGTGAAAATAATCTTTGTGGTTTAAAGATAATGGTAATGATTACTCTTGTAATATAAGAGAACATTTTTATTTGCATTTTCTTCTTTTCTTTAGAACAATAATAATAAAATAAAGAAGCTGTTTTCAGCTTCTGTGTGTATCTGGTTACTGATAGTATTTTGAAACCAGAAATGACTAATTTACAATTTATTAGACTTAACTCATCTCTGGAATAAAGGCAATCTCTGCTAAACACATTTTTTCATGACATGGAATCAAAATTATAGAGAATAGGCAATAAATGAATGAAGACTGAACATCTGTGTGTGACTTTGTTTTACATACTAAAAAATAGTATATTTTTATATCATGGAAGTTGTTGTTAAGTCACCACAGTAAATGCTGGCATTATTTGCTTCTGTGGTTGTTTCATAGTCCAAATGAGCAAAGTTTAATTGAGAGTAAATTTTGTTTTTGGCAGGACAGAAGTTTACGGTCAGGTTTGTAGTAAATGCTTAAATACAGCACTTATTTTTTACGTATACTGGCTGAGAGTCTAACTTCCCATTACATTTACCAGAGCATCACAGTTAACATCAGCCCAGTTCACCACTGCTTGTTACTTGTTACTGACATTTCAGAACAGAATGACTAAGTTAACTAGAATCTGGTAAAAATATACAAAAGAAAAACGTTGTTGAAGGTATTTGTTATTATAAAGTCCATATTTATACGGAATCTCCACAAAAAATATTTTCTAAATAGATGTGACAAATGATGGTTCATGCTTCGGGGGTGTAAGTGTTTTAAATTCTTTACATTTAGGAAAACAATGCAAATATTTGACAAATATATTTGGTTTAGAGTTATCCTTTTCTGGCCATGTGCCAGTGAAATCTGAGCCAAAAAAGTTAACTTGCATGTAAGCATTATTTATAGATGGGCTGTAATGTATCTCTAGGCTTTCCATTTTGTTGGTTATGCAAGTAAAAAAATCTTTGTCCTTTTTGTGCATCTTCTTTAGCCCCGAGCTGTGGACAGTTGTTCAGAAAAAAGACTAGGATTTTCAGTCATGCTGTCATGTTGTAAGGAAGTAGATCCAGGAAATACATTCTCTATACTTTGACCTGGAAAATGAACCACATACACTAACGCACTTAGCATACGGTTGCATGCAGATCATATGAAAGCTGCTCTAATAAAAAAAAAAAATACGGTTATGAAAATATCACTCTGATAAAACAGGAAGTGGTAGAGATGTCAGTGCAGCAATATCAGAATATTTTCTTGTATTGGTGCTACGCATCACTTATTGATTCCTCCACTGCCTTCAAGAGAGATCACTTCTATCTTTGCCAACAGGATGCAGGGATGCAGGAGAGATGTCCTACAGTGAAATAGGTTATCATGGCTGCACCTTGATTTGGATATGCTCTGTATATCCTCTGCATATTTCATTAATTGTATTTTCTATATATTATAAATGTTGTTTGGATGGAAGTAAAGGAAAAAAATAGCCTACCATGTAAACGACATAGAGGTGTCCTGGGGATGTTTAGTCTATAGTTAGTTATTTATATTCTTGTGTTAGTTAATCTAATATACTGCAGGAGTACCCCACAGTCTATGTATTACTTGATAAACTCCCTGATTTCCCAGGAGAAGCATCCTCCTTGTGAAAGCCTGCAGCTTTATCAGCAAACCCACTGTGACAGAATGTACCCATGGAGTTTTCTGTACTTTTACATGCTTTTAAAAATACACTTGTGAGTCTGCTTTCAGGTTGAGTGTGGTTTATTGAGAATGTGTTTCATAAAAACTGTAGAAAACAAAATTAGTCTCTTTGATGAGAGCCTGGTCTCCCCTCCTCATTTCTGTCTTATATGAATATATCTGCACACTTTTGCAGGTGATGCTCAGTAGGAGTCTTAGTAATGAGCAACTCCTGCAGTGTGCTCCTGATCCCACTTTCACTTGGAAGCATCAAATCCTTTGTCATTAACACAGTGCTTCTTCGTTTTTATTAATGAACATTAATAGTGTTATTGCTTATGAAATTGAAAGATTCTCTGGTCTCCTTCTTCTTCATTTGTTATGTATGAATTGCAAATGTGTGGCTTTACATTAAGGATGAACGAGGTTTTAAAAAAAGCAGCTCCACTCTATCAGCAAGTTGAGTAGATCAACATTGTGGGATTTCACCTTTTACTATAATCAAACATCATCCTCGGCAGCAGCCAATCAATCAGCTTCCACTCTAACTGAATAACAGTCATTATAACCACCAAAAAAAGCGAGTGAGGTTCTGACATGACACCTAGTTGGTTACATAGATTAAACAGTAAACCTTTAATGGACAGTGCTGTGTGGTCAATTAGATGGGGTCTTGATTTATAACTTCCCAACTTCCCAGGGATCCATAGGTCAGCCAGGTGCCAGCTGGTACTCCTGATCTTGATGGGTCTGCTTATGGCCCCGGAAGGTTTTAACTTTACAGCCTTCTCATAACATCCATTGCACCAGCAACACATCATTTACTGCATGATCCAGCATGCAGAGAGGACAACTGCAGCCACACATAAAAAGTTTGCTTTAAATGAAAGTGGTGCATGCACAGAAGTGCTGCCTCCAGCATACTGATGAAAACAGGCAGCATCTTTGATACATGGACATGCACACAAAAGCACCCCTGTGCAGCAAAACACACACAATTTGCAACATCAGTAGCAGACACACACACACACACACTTTAAGAACAAGAACACACTTGAAAACAGCACATCTCACACAAGAAACGAGGCAAAAAACTTCTTTAAATCCAGCAGCAGGAACACTGGAGTGGTTAACAAGCTTCCAGGAAAATGTTTCCTCAGCACACAGCTGCATGCAGATGTGGTCCAGAATAGCTTGATGAATATTTCACTGCAACCTCGTGGTAACACAGAGACCTGGCAGCTCGAGAATATTTTAGTGTAGTTCTTAGAGGCAGGAGCTGCTGTCATGAGCATTTGGGGAAAAGATAATTGATGATCACAATCAAGCTATGTCAGATGATTACATTATTCATTTGCCTTGCAGATGTGCTTATATAGTTGACACACATCATCTGAAACATAGATTACACTACCAATTTATCTCAGCGGGGGGCTCTGAAAGGGATTTCCTTTGTTACTCAACCACAGCAGCGTTTTTTGGCTCTTGTTCAGTGAGAAGAAAAAGCATCCACGTAAACTTCCTTTGTTACATTCTGTGATGCACATCAGGGGCACAATGGTAAGGCGGTGACCCAGGTTTAAGAAACTTGCCCTTCTAGCCTTTTATGTGCTCACAGAAAAGTATTTTCGGGCTTCTGGTTCTGACATTAAAGTGTATGGCTGTACTGGACAAAGCCTCTCATTCACTAAATCATTATAGCAGTAAAGGACTCAGAGATGAGGACAAAATGAAACATTTAGACAATATAAAAGATTTTTTTTTTCATGAAAGAACACACAGGCCTTCAGCATCCCACTCATTCTGGCATTTTCTTTCAGCTTCTTGGTTCAGGATTCTGAGCTTTGCAGTATAGATTTATTCCAATGGTTACTTAGTAATTGGTTCACCTTTCAGAGTAGAAGACCCAGAACATCTGTACTACAATATTAATTTATCTTGCGATATAAAGGTTTACTCAAGCAGAAGAAAACATTATAGCTGCACGGACCTTAATCCAGTCTAATTGGATGGATTTTATTTGGCATTTCTGTTGGTCTAAACCCTCGTGGGTAATGGCTACAAACTGTCAATAAATTTAAACACATTATAAATAATTTCCAGCTGAAATGGAAGTATATTCTTGTTTTGAGGCATTTTGGTTTAAAGGTTGTTGAATTTGAAATATTGTTGAAATACTACACCCAAACAAACGAATTCTGCATCTCTAGCTGTTTTGTGAGCTATTCTCTTCCTTTGTTTTACGCTATGACGTTTTAAATTATGGTTAGTATGATTTTCATGCAAATAGCAATTCCTATGTCAGTGGATTTTTTTTTGTCACCGTTTTCATTTCACCCAACATGTCTCCAGATCAACTCATAATCAAGGGCGATTTTCTCACTGAAGGTTGAGGATATTGGTATTTTGGAGTATTATTGTGTAACATTTTGAAGTAGGTTTATGTTTATTTCCTATCCAGCTCAAGAACCATTTTCTTTATATGTTTGGAACACTTAACCAAGCAGTTAAAAGGTTTTCTGGCTTACATGTCCTTAGCAGCCACTTCAGGTGAATGGTCACACTTTCTGTTTTCTAATATATGTCAAATAAGTATAGATTTTAACAGTGTAGTATTATCATGACATGAAAAATACCAAGAAAATACCTTGGATAAATAACGATACTCGTACTGGAAGAAAAGGGTAAAATGAGAATGGAAGAAGGAAAAGTTTATATTGATTTAAAAGTGTTAAAACTTTTCTTAAAAAAGAACAACTTATTTTTGAGCTATAAAAACTCAAATATTTAGACCTATGACAGAAAAAAACACGTCCACAGTCCCAAAGTATTTTTTAATACTTGAGATCTTTTCCACAGTACTGTGAATGGAGCCAGTTTGTCATCATTCATGGCATCCTGTGCAGACTTTCTGCAATGTTTCACAAAGACAACAAAGCTTCTAAGGTCCAACAGGAGCAGGCTGTTACAGACCCTGTCTGTTGCTCTGTTTTGGTAAAAAACCTGTAACCCTTCACATATCATACCTACACATTTTTAATATAAATCCTTGGCATTATTGGACCTGTGATTGGTTTAATAATTAACTCCAGCATTGTAAATGATGAATGAAACTTATCAAGAAACCAATGTAGATGGCTCTGCAGTGACTATTGTCATATTTTAAAACAAGTCATGGAGAAAATCCTTCAATCATAACTCCTTTCCTGTCTTTATACAAATAATGAATAATTTCAGTCTGATTTTAGAGTAAATCATGTTACAAAATCAACTTTACTTAAGGTTAAAAGGACCTCCTGTCGGCATTAGACTCAGGAAAATGTGCTGAGGTGATTCAGTTAGAATTGATTGCTGCTTTTCAAAGATCACTACAAAAAGCAGATTAAGAAGTGGATCACTGTAAAAGGGAAGCTGTAGCTCAGTGTTTGGTTGCATTTTTAGAAAGCTCAATATTTTTTTTCACTGTTATGCTGATGATACACAACTGTATCGCTCCTTAAACTAAAAAACACTGATTTAGTCAAATCCATTATTACATTTTCTATTTACAAACAGGACAGAAAATGTAGAGGATTCATTTTTGTACTCTAAGTTAGTGTTTGATAAACACATCAACTCTGAAGTCAAGGCTCGTTTTTTCCTGTTAACTCTGCTATGCATTGTGAATCACATAAGTAAAATGTGCTGAATTAAGCCTGATTTACATAGCAATTCATTTTACAAACATGCAAAAAGAAAAAAACAAATTTCAGGTATAAAGAGGTTCAATTGTACATTTAAAGAACTATTTCAGATTAAAGTTGCAAATGTTTGCTTGCACTAGTAGTTCCTTATATACCATTAATCAGTTCTGAGTGTATTTACTTATGAATAAAACTCCACACCTTTAGTAAAACTGCAATCATAACTGCATACTAAAAGTATTCAGCAGCTCTAATTCAGTATTCTCATACCAGAAATCTTGTTGCACAGCAAAGTGTAAGGAGGAGACAGATATCATGAGCAGCTGACACTATCTTTTGCGAGCTCCTTCAGTGAGAGAGCTGATACATTCTGCAGCTGTCTTGGTTGAAGCTTCATCAGATCCCCATTCCCCAGAGGTGCTCACCATCTGTTTTGTTGCAACCTCTTTTAGCATGTTAATGGTTATTTCTCCCTTGTTGATCTTCTGCTCCTGACTGTACAAATTTTATCCTCAGCCAAGTTTGGCAAAATCCGGTAATGTTAATTTTGTATAGTCTGCACAAGAGAACCTCGGGCAATATAAAAATGTTTTGTTTTTATGTCTGGTCTACTAGCTTATCTCACCTAATCTACATCACTGTGAACCGTTTATTCTAAGCTGTATCAACAGGTCTCCCAACTCAAGTCTGCTGTCTGAACTGTGTTATGTGCTGTAGAAAGTAACAGACAAAGCAAAAGAAAAAGGGGTTTTATCATAATAGATTGACTGTCAAATGTTTTCATTAAAAAAAAAAGAAGTTTGAATAGCACTGCATCTCATTTTCCATTTAATTCAAATGGTGTGAGAGCCATTTGTAGAGTATTTAGCAATTTTGTTGGCTAAATATCTGCAACATGCATGGAATGACTTAAGAAGTCTGTTACGACCCTATTTGGCAGAAGGGGTTTCTGTCGTAACTACATAAGAATGTGCAGTTGAAAAAGTTGTGAAAATT
>JBAMIG010000003.1:10840648-10857354 GCA_037177335.1 Kiunga ballochi
CTATGTACCATTTATTTGGGGTTATAAAGCACATAGAATATCAAAACAACATCTCCAAAAGCCAAAGCAAGTTGGAGGTCTTGGCCTACCTTGTTTCTTGAATTATTATTGGGCGGCGAATGCAAGAGTCATGGTATACTGCCAAATAAGCCAAAACACAAAAACTTTTGCTAATGTTCCCTCTAGGTTGTCAATTGAACAAAGTTTAGCTTCTGGGACATCTTTGCAGGCCATTTTATTTTCAAATCCTAGGCCATTGTCTTCTAGAAAGGGAGAACACTTTATGCTGTTCAATTCTGAAAAAAATTGGTAGAAAGTTTTGTGAGCTTCCAAATACATCAGTGTATGCTCCAATATGGCATAATCATGCCTTCCCACCCTCATTCACAGATGCAGTTTTTAAAGAATGGAGTCGTAAGGATATAGCAGCTATAAAAAGATCTCTACATTAACAAACAATTTTGTTCATTTGACCAACTACAGTTAAAATATGCTTTGCCTAAAAGTAACTTTTTTTTGGTTCTTCCAATTTAGGAATTACGTTAGACAAAACATTTCAACATTTAATTCTCTCCCCAATGAAATTGGTTTATTCAAAATTTTACTTGGTTCTCCTGAAGCTGACGGTTTAATTTCAGTGTTAGTAAAATACTTCTCACAATGTATTGCACGGCCTGCAATGAATATTAAGCAAAAGTGGGAAGAAGATCTTAATATTAAAATTCAGGACGATAAATGGCAGAGAGCACTAAGCGGTCTCCATCATTGTTCTATGAATGCTAGACTTCAATTGATACAATTTAAGGTCATACATAGATTGCATTATTCAAAAGTAAAGTTAAATAAAATCTTCCCTCAAACATCGCCACTTTGTGATCGATGTAAAACACATCATAGCACTCTTGCACACCAATTTTGGTTATGCCCTATAATTCAAGATTTTTGGTGTTCAATATTTAGGTGGTACTCCCGGGTGCTAAAAGTAAATATAGAACCTGATCCTGAAACTGCACTTCTTGGAGCTTCTAAAACTCTTGAAAATTTGGGTCATAATATCGCTGCAGTAGTCATTTATGGTATGGTCATCGCTAAAAGGTGCATTTTAAAACTTTGGAAGTCTGACTCACCACCTCATTTTGAATCATGGTTAAGAGAATTAATAGGAGTTCTTCACATTGAAAAAATGTGGTTTGTGGTGTCTGGCAAAACTCAAAAATTTGATGAAGTATGGAATCCCATCTTAAAATATCTGAACCTGTAGTGACCACCTAAACATTACAATTGTCATAAAAAGAGTATGTGGAAACATTTAAATTTGTAACTTAAGGCAGCCAAGGTGTTTTTTTTTTGTTGTTGTTTTTTTAGTGTCTTATGTTTTGGTGTTCTTATTTTTATTTTTGTGAATATTTATTTTTTTATATTTAGATACAAAAAATATATTTACCTGTAAGGGTGTTTTTTTTTCTTTTTTTTTTTTTTTTTGTTCACCAGAAGTATCTAATGATCAATGTTGTACACTGTTTTTATGTTGCATATAATTGGAAAAATCTAATAAACAGAGTTTGCAAAAGCAGCAAAAAAAGGAAAAAAAAAAGATTGTTTGTGTCTCACTTTCAGCAAACTGTTAGGTTCACACTGCACATAAAATTAAGTAGCACAGAAAGCAGAAGGCTTGTGGCTGAGGGCTGTTGGATGATGCAACAAGGTGTGCCAACTGTTCACTCTTCTTAAAAACACTATGAAAGTGAACTAAATATAGGAAATGCCCATGCATGTGTTCACAGTGCAACTGTTTGACTGAGGTTGGATAATTCTGCACCAGCTGGTAAAGAAATATGAGAATTACATGACATATGCAGTGCTAAAAACAGGTTTTTGTCAGATTTTGAACAAATGAGGTGTAAAAAATGTCAGAGAGAAGTAGAAATTCACAATTTATGGTTTTTGCCTTCAGAAAGGTTACAGAGACTTGTTACGGTTCATAAACATAATTTTTGCCCTTCTGTCCAACCAAATGCCAGACCATGAATGTTGCTTTTAGGGTAAGATGTTAAAATTTAGCTGCCCAACACAGACTAAATTTAGTCAGAATTTAATCTGAGCTAGACACAGTAAATCCATCTTGAGCAAAATTTGATCTATGTGGCTTGAAAATTTTTTGCAGTAGGGAGCTCAAAGCTTATGATAAATAATTGGTGTGGTAAATGAGTGAAGCTGTGTCCAGTTAGAGAGAAGTTCAAATACCATAAAAAGAAATTTAGTTGTAAGAAGAGTCATAGTTCCACCTCCAGTTGAAAGAATCTGCTTTTCCACCTGAGCTACAGCTGGGTGAGCCTGGGAGCAAAACTTTCTGTTGAACGTTGTTTTCATCATCATTGTTGTTGTGTTTTGCTGACTGTTTGTGGAATGTATTGTTGAGTCATGTAATTGCAGAATTTCAGGCATGAGGCGACTTAACCAGTAAACAGCTGTAACGAAACCTTTCTACTGATACATGGAAAATAAATGAAACAAGAATGTGCAATTGCTCGTTGTGACACATTTTCATGTTTGAAACTCCCTTGTCTTAGCCTGCCGTCCCATAGACATAATTATTTCTCTCATAAAAATACATTAACACAAAGTATCTGTACAGAACCCCTACTCATCTGGCACCTTTTAATGCTAGGCCTATCTCAGGTTCATCATGATTTCAGAAAATGACTTTTTATTATCCTTTGACTTTGTGTTTTATAAATTTTAGATTTAATTACTTATGGTTTGCCAGCTTAAAATTTAATTTTACATTAGTTATGTAGTCATAAAGTCCATGTAAATATATAATGGGGCTGTCAAAAACCTTGTTTTTAATTAGCAATCACAACCATACAAACTCCTTTTCTGGCTTTTATATCGGTTGAATAAAATTTTCAAAGAAATTTGTACTAGTCCCAAAGAACAAAGCAATTTTGTTTCCAAGATGTGCTTTTGAGTGAGCCTTGAAGAAACACCAAACTTCTCTTGGTCAGCTTCACAGGCATCAAAGACCTTATTTGTTGATTTCTCACAGTTGAAAGCCGATCCCTTATTCAGCATGTTCTTCTTAATTCCCAACCATAAGAACAAGAGAGTGAAGTCTATAAATGGCTTGAAGGAAACATGTTTATCACTTTCTCACAGCTGCATGCAACACTAAATCAAATCTGTGTGTGATGTCATGCAGAGAATGAAAATTTTCTTGTAGTTGCTCTTAACACTGGATGCTTTGACATTCAAAAAAAATGATATGAGGATGAAATGCTATCTGCCTCCAACAGTCCCCAGAGCCTGTAAACTGTGAATCAGTCAACTAAAGGTCTAAAAGTCAGAGCAGAACTTTTCCAAATCTTTCCAACCTTTCCAAAACACTCCCAGGAATCTAGCTTGGCTGGCTTTTGTGCAGCACATACTGTAAGATGTTCAGTGTGTGAAAATAAGACTTTATGTCTTTGATGTTAATTGAATTGTCAGGAAGAAGTGTAGCATTTATTTGTATTTTTTATGCTTTTCAGGGAAAGCTTTTTTCCCCCTTATTTTCTTGTAAGTTGAGTCTAAAGGTGAACATGATGAAGTTAATTAAGCATCTCCACCTTCCAGCAAGTATGTAAACCGGTGAAGAGTCAAAGTATGAGGAATTTAACTTTTTAGGAAATGAAAATAACATTTTTCTGTATTTTTGCATCATTGCCTCCACATTTTTCCCTCATTTTTAGAGTCTTTGAGGTGACATTTTAATGTCTTCATCTAAAAATGTGTTTTGTCAGATCTCCCTCTATTTAAGTCTACCCCCCCCACACTTTCTGTTTTATGGCACTTTTCATTTCATTTTTGATGGAATTCACAGTGGCTGAATACTTTACTCCCATGACATTAACCTCACTTTCTTCTGCTGACTATGTATGTATCATTCAGCTCTGGGGTCTCTGAGGGGCCAAGCGGTGAAGCTGGTATTTGATCCAGATCTGTGTTTTACAGACTGATAGCATTAGCCATTTCTGAAATAATGAAAGCTCACTGTGTCAGGAAGAGTATCATTCAAAAGACACAATTAAGAAAAGGGCTAGTGATAAAAATTCAAAGGATGACGGACCACCAGCAACATTTTTTCCCTTCATTTCTAATAACTTTAGAGACATGGTCAGTTATTTTAATTAATCTGCTGCACTTTGAAAGGTTTTGCTTCTGTTGGGTGCATTTATCTTACGTGGCCATTATCAAGGGCCAATGCAATTTTTTCCCCTCTACCACATATCACAAGCACAGAAACCAAACTCTGATGGCAACAGAACGTATTTCTTCAAAGTAACTCCAGTGGGTATTCATGAAAAATGCATGAATGTCGACTGCACATGGTTACCCCCTTTAAGCTGAGGCTCTGAAAATATGACAGTGATAAACAAGGGTATATTATGTCTGCATTACAATAAGAAAGAAGGTGGCTTAGTATTGTCCATGCTTATGTATGCAGATTATAGACTCACTAAGGCTGGTCACAGTATACCTTGATCCACAACTGTAGTACTTTCAAAAGTGGCCTTATCCCTCTGAGAGTACAATTCAACTCAAAATGTGTTCGATAGACAATTCGGTCTCTCTTGTTCATGTTGTGTGCTAAACTGACAAATGTGGAGCTGTTTTACAACCTGTCTTTGTAAATAAAATAGTACAATCAGACAAATGATCAACTGAACTGTGCAGAGGAAATTGTTGTAGACATGAATAGCAAATCAGTTTGCAGTGGTTTGATCGGCTGTTTGTAACAGACCTTAATGATGGGCTCTGCTCTAATTCTCTCATCCTCATCGACATGTGTTGCTTTGTGTTCCTGTTGTGAACCTCAGCTGATTAAAACTAATTGCACCACTTATGCACTTTTAAAAACATGACCTTGCAATCTTGAATCTGCACCTTGATTTTCCAAAACAAGGCCTTCTGAAATCAAATTTAGTATGAAACAAAGCAATAAAAAGTTTATTTTGATGGATTCCTATTATACAGTTTTCTGGTTATGACTGGGGCGATGCATGATGGGATGCAGGGAAATCAGAGCAAAGTTTGCATGACACACACAACCAGCTAAAAGTGAGATGTTAAATCCATTTCCCATCGAATGCTGAAAGTAATGATCTGTTTTAACAAGATCATTCAAAACTTATAACACCTTATAGTTTAGGTTAGGAAATGTGATTTGGAGGCAGAGAGGAGATTAATAATCAGTAAATGTGTAAATAATAATAAATATGTCTTGATAGTTTTTTCATTATTTTCTTTGACAAATTAATCTGTTTTTTTCTAAAATGATGTTGTTTGCATACCTACCCTGATATCTTATCATAGATGTATTTGTGTTAGGTGAAGTTCTTATTGCCTGTGGTATTTGTACTGGCATCCAGTGATTCACTATGACATCTCATCCATAGTTTTCAAAGTTTGAGTCGATTCTTTTCAAACTTTTGTCAACTGTTCGTCCCTTGTAATAAATTGATTGTGGGCATAAAATGTACCTTTAGATCTCTGTGTGCTGATACACTATTTAAATGGTGTGTATGCTCTGCTCACTTCACCATTGTGCACCCACTCTTACATTTACCCTGATGGAGCTTTATTTGACTCTATAGGATTTACAGCAAAGCCTTATTTCAACCAGATTGTAATGGTCAAATTGAGCCAATGGCTTTTTCTATGACATTTTATATTTAACCAGAAATCCAGTAACAATTAGATATCGAGGGTTCTAATTGAAGCCCTACCAGTTCATTTTCTCACCAAAGGAAAAAAAAAAAATAAGGACATAGTATAGTGAATAAAAAAAAGGAAGATAAAGCCATGTAAGTTGGAATTGAGCTGAAATAATAATGATAGAGAGATCAGGTGGTGCAATTTTGTCAGTAAAATTAGTCAGTAAATTAGTCTTTTTTTCTAAATGTCAGCAGTCACATGTTTGACCAATGGAAAGGGAAGTACACAGATTTTATAAAATCTGAATATAATTTTTTGGGACTAATTTTGGGTTTGCATTGCTGTGCTTTTACTCTCAGATCATACCCCGACCCACCTTTGCATTGTGAAATCTGAGTAGCACTTTTTAGCAAATTTCTTGCTGTAATAATACATTAAAAGAAAGGTGATTTCACATTTGAAGATTTTTGGTAAGTGTCAAAGTTAGTTAGGTATCCCATCTCTCTGAGTAACAGAAAGAATCTCCAATGTTACAACAGGGTACACTGCACCAAATGGAAACCTCTCACTTGTCAATATTTATGTTTCCCTCAGCCATGTCGCTCCCAATGTTTGTGCCACAAGTCGACACATGAACAACAATATTGCTAAAGATTTATATCTCAGGTAGGGCCGTTCAAAATATAGGACATATTTGTAAAATTGGACAGCACATAAAAGGTACTGATCTATTTAGCCTGGTATAATTCCATGTGGGCAGGCCATTGATAAGAGCTGTCTAATTGAAACAGCAAGTTGAGAAAGGGATTGATGGTTACACTGGTGCAGAGAACTCTTCTGATGAGAGTCATATTATTAGATTTCTTAAAATCTGATAACCCTTTTGGTTTTGATTGATCTTTTCCATTTCAAACATTCAACCCTTGGATCAATGGTTCTGCCCTGCAGCTGCTACCATCAAAGAGGTAGTGGGTCTAGTATAACAGAGAGTAGGCACTCTCCGAGACTCGTGTTTTAGTGAAATTGTGTGTTGTCTTACTGTTGCAGCAAAGGGAAAAATAGCCTTGCTGCAGTAGCACCACTTATCATCAATGTTGTTCACAGCAAGGCATCAAAAAAGCAACTTGAGAACTTCTGTCTATAATTATGAAATGGTGACATCTTTATAGAGTTTGTCTGATGAGAATTTAAAAGAGCCGTACAGTCTTGTGTCATCTGATCTTTCCACAGTGCGCTCTATAAAGAAATAGGATTTGACTGTGGAGAGGGAGAGAATAAGCACAGCTAAGTGCTTCTCTCTAATTCTCCCAGCCCAGTCTCTTGAGATATTCCACTGGAGCTGGTGGGTGTAACTATATGAACCAAAGAGCTGAATGAACAGTAATGAGATTTGTAAATACAGTACACAGGAACAGCCATTTTACAGGACTGCATGGTTGGTATTACATATCTTCCTTGAGCTGGTCTTGCTACTGAGCTCATCCTCAGTGCATACTGGATATGAAAATGTAATCCTTGAAGATGGAGTCACATAGCATTTACATGTAGTCCTGAGATATAAAGAGGTTTGGGGTCTGCAGATGGTGTGTAAGGTCACAGTATGTCATTTACATTTACACATCATTCACAATAAAATACATTCAGCTGGTGCAATGAGAACAATAAAACAAACAAAAAAATGTTTAAAAAAATCTAATTTTTTAGGCAAAGGAAGAAACATCTGATATTATTCTTAAGATTATTGTGTGAATAAACCAGTGAGAATAAAATGATACCAGATGAACTTTACAACTGCTCCTTGCATGTATTGTAGTTTTAAATGAACTTTTTTTTAACATCTTTAAAATACCAATCATTTGGTGTTGGTAACAACAAACCTGTTCTTTTGAATCTTTTGCTCATTTTCTTTTGTAGTACCTGGGAATATACTTGTACCAATATTGTGGAGCACGCCAGTCATCCATCCATTTTCCAACGCTTATCCAAGGTTGGGTCGCAGGGTCAGAAGCTCAAGGAGGAAAGCCCAGACTTCCCTCTGACAAGCCACATTCACAAGCTCATCTGGAGGGATCCCGAGGCATTCCCAGGCCAGTCGCAAGATGTAATCTGTCCAGTGTGTCATGGGTCTCCTCCCACAGGGACGTGCCCAGAACGCGTCACCTGGGAGGTGTCCAGGAGGCATCCTAAACAGATGCCCGAGCCACCTCATCTGGCACTTCTTCATGTGGAGGAGCAGCTGCTCTACTCTGAGTCCCTCCTAGATGGCAGAGCTTCTCACCCTATCTCTAAGGGAGACGCCGGCCACCCTGCAGAGGAAGCTCATTTTGGCTGCCTGTACCCGGGATCTCATTCTTTCGGTCACGACCAACAGCTCATGTCCATAGGTGAGGATGGGGACAAAGAGCGACAGGTAGATTGAGTGCTTTGTCCTCAGCTCTCTCTTCACCATGACAGACAGCGTCTGCAGTAATGCGAACGCAGCACCGATTCACCACTCATGAACAAGACCCCGAGATACTCAAACTCCTCCACTTGAGGAAGGATACTATCCTCCACTCTTAGAGGACACTTTGCCTTTTTCCAGTTGAGAACCATGGTCTCAGATTTGGAGGTGCTGATTCTCATCCCAGCCACTTCACACTCAGCTGCAAATCGGTGGAGTGAGAGCTGGAGATCAGGACCAGATGAAGCTCGCATTTAACAGTTATCCAGAATTTTGCACGATCAGCCTTTATATTTTCCAGTAAGCCTTTACACGTACCCGCATCATTGCCTCAAAAGAATTGTGTTTCAAAGCCTTTTCTTTTGTGCTACACCTCAATTTCCATTGTTTGTTATTTACCCAAGCATGCTCTTGCTCATCATGTTAGAGGACACATACAATGCATGCCATGTTAGTAAGAAGTATTTCTGAAAATGCATAAAAAAAGGACTTGGTTTTGTCTCAAACATTTGAATTTAAATATAATAGCATTATGGTAGACATTGCTCAAGTGTAATGGTTAAAGAAAAGCACTTGAAGAAACTCCAGTCTCTCATAACTGTGGTATGTTTGCGAGTCACACACTCGGGATCAACAGAGGGACTTTCAGGGCCAGCTTTTATGTCTTGTCAAAAAGAAGAGCCATTGACATGGAGAACATCTGTGTTTACACAGAACCTAATTGCAAGCACTTCTTAAAACAGGAAATAAATAGATCCACAAGGACTGAGTATATAGACTTCCAGACTAACTAATGCATGATTAATTTATTCATGAATCATCACAGTCATGTGCTGTCCTGATGCCTCAGCATTACCTAATCATTTACTGCTTTTTATCATTTGACTATTTACTATGTTTTATTCCTTTTTTTTACTTTTACATGTAACCTTGAGATGGCAGTCCACTGGCTGATGTGACCATCCACCTTGTTTTCCTAATAAAACATATTTAAGGTGTCCTATTTAAATGTGTTCAGAGTAATGCTAAATGTAAACATATTACATTTTCTGAAATAAGATGTAAGCCTATAATCTCTTCATCACAACTACCATCTGTACAGTGGGCATTGTGAAATGTATGCAGTATAGGAGATCTTTGTATGTGCTAGAAAACACCAATCATAGCATGTAGTATTCAAAATCCTTAGAAAAAAGAACCTTAGCTGAAATACTTGACCAAACACTGCCAAATGTAAGGGAATTCACACAAGAACAAATGAATCAATTTTGGTCCTGGTAATTTACACAAGGATGAAGGGTATAATGAATTATTCACTCTTCCTCTGTTCAACAATTCAGGCTTTCTAGATCCTTCTTATATTTCTAAGCTGATTTTAGAGGATAACCCTCAGTTCTTCTCACTAAAAGATAATACAGTTTTCCATAGTCAAAATAAGCTGGAAGGTTTTGATGTTAGCCTAAAGCTTTTTACAATTTTCCAAATTTTGTCAGTAACTCATAAACAACAACAAACTCATAACAGGCCCAGTGGATAGAAGTTTATGGATTACAGACACAGGAGGGTTAGTGAGTCTACATAATATTGCTGTTCTTAGCAATGATGTCCGAAGAAAAACGTGCATTTCTTGCATTTCTCAGCTCCAGGTTGTAAATCTTCAGTTTCTCTTTATAGATCTTTTAGAGACCCTACAACTTTCTTATTCACCGCCTGTGTTCAGCTTTACTAATATCTTGGCATTTTTCCTTGTGCCTCTTTTTTTGGCATTGCTAATTTTCACCCTGGTGGTAGTATACATTAATAATGGTTGCCTTTTTTACTATAGAAATGATCCACCAGCTCATCAACCACGGCCAGGAGAAGGGGGGGAATGATGAGGGACATCACCATTCTCATAAACTACAGTATTCAAAGTACCAAGTTCATTTAATTTTAAACCCACCTGTTTAAACTCATGGATGCCATTTTTAGTTTTGAATGAAACTAGCAATTGTTTGCACAAATATGCACATTAGTGGCTAGCTTATTACTTTGTAATTCTCTAACAGTACTTCCACAGTACCTCTTTGCCTAAAGGAGTAGATAACAGTCCTGCAACAGGGTTATAGGCCGCCTCTACAACTTCAGGTTACTGGCCTGTCACCTAGTATCTCCTCAATGCTCTCTATAATGTGCTGGGAGACACAACAAGCATTTCTTGTGTGATCAGGTGTATTTAAATATTTGTATTCTTTGTTGTATTTGTGTGTTCTGTTGTTTTAAAATATATTTGAAGCACTTTGTACTACTTTTAGTATGAAAAGAACTACACAAATGCAATGGGATTTAATTCCATTCTAGCCATAGTGCTCATTGATGTGTCATCCTTGAGTTTATCAGGATGACTTACTGTTTTGAGTTGGAGACACTGCCACACAATATGTGTATAGATGTGGTTACAGCTGCCAAAATGCAAGTGTGACCAAAAATAAGCTAGAAAGGATGAGGATGGAGAAAGGGGCTTTGACCACCACCAGAAGGGCATTACTTTGGGCGTTATCTTGTTACCTGCTTCTCATTTACAGCTGTTGTCTGTTCTATTTCTGCAACAGCAGAACGAAAAAATTACAATCAGTCTTATTAGACAGGTTGAAATCCCAAAATTTGGACTGATGTTGATTAAGTTCACACTAACACTGCTGCAGTTTGGTCCACTCTAAACAAACTAAGACCATCATCTATGGATAGGTTTTGAGATAGAGTGAACACCAACTGCATCAAATGAAGTGGATGCTGTTAGTCTTGAAAGCCAGAGTCCTGGTTTAATGGAAAACTGATTATCTAGTGGACCAAAAAAGCACACCACGGTAAAATGTGGTGCATCATATGGCTTTGTTGTTTGCAGTTAACAGCACTTGCTGTAAAGGAACTTGCAGATGCAGAAAGATTTCCAGTTTTTGTCCCGGCCAGTCAAAAACCCATGTTTGCCATTGTTGATCAGTGTCTTTTTTGGAGAGTTCCTCCCCCTACTGAGGTTTTTTTATTTGTGATGTTATCCATGTTGCTTTGTCTGCTTGAGCGCAGGATGAATGCAAACCCAACTAATGAAAGGAATGGCGTGAAAACCACGGCCAATCAAATCCAGTTCCCCTGGAATGCCCCCTTTAATAATTATTGTACAGTTGTTGTAGTTGTAAAAATATACTTCATTTATTTTGGGTATGCCATGTCGTAGAGGAGGCCAAGAAGAAGAGGCCAATTTCCCATCACGTCACCTTGGTGTGTTAAAGTTATGAAGAGCTATACCTCGGAGTCTAATTATATAAATGCTAAGAAATAAGAAAGAACTTGTATAATTTTGATTTTTCAGCTGCTTTATTTTATGCTGTAGACTAAAGTAGCACTCGGATTCTGTAGTGAGATGTGTTTATGATTATGTACAAATTGTTATAAAACGCAGCCAATATTACAATAAAACCATTTATTAAAGTCTGCCTAAGAAGTCTTTCAAGTGTTTTACATGCAAAAGTCAAACAGACAAACTGCTGAATTCTTAAGGGTGATTTGATATGGTGTTAACATCCATTGAAATATAAGACGTTTAAATACTTTCAATTACTTGTATGCCCCATGGATTATAAGAAACTGAACAAGAGTTTGAATATTTTTTTATTCTGGTTGTGTGTCAGAATGTGCTTTGGCAGCTCTGAACAGCAACACAACAGTCACCCAGGGATGATGGAGTTTCTCTTTTCAATCTGTTCGTGTAACCAGAGATTAAAAGAGAAAAAGAAACACGAGAAGCAATAAGTCGCTGCATGAATCATTTTTAGTCATTGCATTTTGCTTTGCCAATGTGGGTCTCCACAGTGCTGGCTAACAACAGTAGAAAGTGTTTGTCTGTCAGTTTGGTGATGCTTCATGTTATTGGCTTCTGGTCTGTTTGTTATGTACCTGTTTTCTGAGTGATTGTTAATCCAAATCAATCAGCATTACCGAACAAGAAAAATAAAACAAGAACTCTGCATTTGTGCACAACCATTTTACCATTTGGTTTTACCAATGTAAAATTAAGATCAGGCCTTAGTAGCCACAAAGGGTGCTACTTATCAGAAATGATACTACTTACCTTCTAATCAGGGTTTATCTCCCACAAGGACCCAAGTTTTTCTCTGACCACCTAAATGAAGTCATTCAGAGATGGTGATGAGGAGAAACCCTCTCTCTCGTTTGATGATGTACCTCATTTAAACACATTTTCAGGTCATGTCATCTCAACGACTGGAAAGAAGTAGAAATGCCCTCCCTGGGTATAAATTGGATTTCATGGCCACTTTTTTATTTTTACAACAGAACTCCTTTTGATAATTGTTCTTTATCTAAGGCTAAATGATAGGTGGTCAAGGGTGGGCTTACAGCATCTATCATTTTTACTAATTAAATGAATTTAATGCAATTATACTTGTCTCATTAGTTAGCTTTTAGTTTGTGATAGTTTGCTTTAATCAATTATTAATAAACATATTTTATATTAAGCAGGCTACTCCACTTGTTTAATAATGATTACTTATTCCACCCCAATGATCTGTGGTACAATCATTAATGAGCTTATGGAAATTGTACGTTACTGGCAGGAACAGCACTCAATATTAATGAAGAAACTCTATGCTGATTTAGGATATGAAATTCAATAAGAGCAGAAATGACAGTATCTCAGATTTGAGCTGCATATCTTCTTGTCAGGGCTGTCGGCCATTTCTGAGCACCCCCCTTCTTCCTCCCGATGGCGAGAGCAGAGATAGGAAGAGTGGATGGCAGCAGGGTCAGTGAGATTGGAGAGAAAATGAAAGACAGTGTTGGGGTGTGGGTCAAGAATAGCAAGATTGAGAGGCAGTCTGTATAATTAGGTGGATTTATTAGGTTGTATTAATCAGACACCACATCGTAATGGTGCCTTGCATTGCCTGGATATTTTAAGAAGGACCTTCTTGGGTTGTAATATATCAGTGATTTGAAAGCCACTGTACTAGATTTTTACAATAAACAATTGAATCTTGAAAAACCAATGTTCAGTTTTAATGCAACTTATGTAGCTATTTTTAACAGAAAATGCCATTTTTTAAAATTTCTTTATACTTTACCTCAATTAAACAGAAGAAATGAGTAGCTGAGCTGGAGAGTGAGGGGAGTTCAAACTCAAAATACAGCTAAATAAGGTGCTGTTAAACTTAATGCCAATTCCACACATTGCTGACATGGAATGACATGGAATGGTTTGGGCTCATGGGGCAGGCAGTGTGCACTAAATACTTTAATGTGAGCATTGGAAACCAATGTCTACATTTCTCTTTCAAAAGCCTACAGAGTAATTTGTTCATCCAAATTGGGTCATTGCTGTTGTACATGATTAATAGCAGAATAATTTTAAATTATCTTCTTAAGTATGTATTATTTTTTTTGTCTCTATAGATGGACCGTGCAGTTATACAGGGTACAACCTCATATACAGGGTGAGAATTGTTTATGACCTGCTTGTTTTTGGTGCACATCATTGAAGTGTTGTGGTAAATTAAGGACTCCAGTTTTCAGGCCTTTCCTTGAGTACAAATGAAAAATTGTGAAGTTGAAAGCATGACAGCATTTTTGGTGATCACGATTTGTGACATTGATATTTACTCTTTCACTTCCCAAAAGATGTTTGACTCCTGTCTCTACTGATCATTAACTGGTTTTTGCTTCGTTCAAATGAAGTTCAGCATAAGATATTTAGAATTTAGCAGATTTTCCTGAAAACATGTTGTGATTTAAAACAACGCTGACAGTGTAAATAGTGTGTTAGAGTAACATTTCTGACTGTAGAACCTTAATAATAAGCTTAACAAATACTTTGCTTGTTCTTCTTTATGGTAACTTTCAAATAAGTGTTTATGATATACTAATAGTTGTAACAATAAATGATTAATGAAATGAGTAATTAGGTGCAGCGCCTTGATGGTAATTACTATAACTCCTGTAACCTTGTAAAATGCCTGCAAGCCCCATGTCCTTAACTCAGATCTTGTGAACAGGGCCGAATCCATTCCCACAATGTCAAATTCAATTTTCATCCTAACATCATGATTATGAATAGATTACATTTTAACTCTCTACTGCTTGCCAGATTTAATTAGCCACTGGAAACTTTGTAAGCGTATTCTTTTTTTTACTCCTTCTTCTTCCTGTCAAGGACTGCCTGGCCAGTCCTTGGTGACCCTTACTGTGTTGTAAAGCTGCCCATCATGCTGTTTTAATCATTTATCCAACCAGTCCTGGAAGCTAGCTATGAACTGCTAATCCCTCTCTCCATGTGTCTGGCTGCCTGAGCCTGCTGCAGGAATCACATGCCAGAAGCGAAGTGTCCAGAAACACCTTCCCAGTGCTTATTCTGTTGTCACAGTGACACATTTTCTCAACTACCCTTCCAAAATGTGTCTGATTTAGCTCATAACACATTCTATACTTCACTCTGAGTGTGGGGCCAGACATTTCGACCTCTACAGAGACATTTAAAAAAAACAACAACGTTATTCTTGTTCTTGTGGGTTATGGTGAGAATGCAGCTGTTTTCAGCCATCAATCTTCTAATTATCCAACAAAACATGGCACATTATGAACTTCTCAACTATTTATTTAGTCTGAACTGAGAACAACGTATATCAAACTCAATGTGTTAATTACTCCATGAATTAGACTTGAAGTACATTTGATGGATCTTGTAAGAAACACACCACACCATTTATGAGGAGGAAAAACAAGATTTCATGGGAGAAGCTCACAAGTCTAAGACTTACATTTTCATTGACTTGCTGTGACCAATAGCATTTTCTCCAGCTGTTGCAATTCTCTAGCTTATTCTTGGGCTGGGAGACTATCTTACAGACTTGCCAATAAAATGTGTGTTGCCACTGGGAAAGAGTGGGAACTGTCAATTGGTTTCACCTTATCTACCTTAAACATGCCTCTGCTGACTTCATGCATCGTCCCATTTCTTTTTCATTGCAGTTTTTCCATTGTTTTTCTTTTTTTATGTCTTTCACCCACTGCACACAAGGGAATTAGTCAATTTCTTAAATTAAATTATCAGGGAAAGTTTTTTTTTTTAAAAAACAGGGACTACAAGAACAGAAGTGTTTCATCCTGAATATTAGAATGGTAGTGGTTTTCTCAAGATCCTTTTAAATATCAATATAGTGATTGCGTCACTGTGCAGAGTTCTTTGGGTGACAACCATTCAACAGATAATTGAGTGTGCATGCACCATTTGACAAGGACCACAATCTCTTCGTCTCTGGAAATGAGAAGAGATCGGTCGAGGTAGAACTGATAGATCTGTGAGTGCTTTTTAAAATCAGGGCTCCAAACAGTTGTGGAAATATAGATGACAAAGCCTAGCCAGGGAATTGCTCTCAAAGGGTCTGATTGAAAGCTCATGTCAGGAAGGCAGTAGCAATCAAAGGACTTGTGTATTTCAAGTAAAAAGAGGCCACGTTGAGAGCATGATAAATCCAGAATCCTGATACGCCGTTCAGAGGCCGCTGTTTTCTATTGTACTCCTCACCGGTGTTCTGCACTCTTTCTCCATCCATCTTGATGTTCAACAGTTTTTTCAGATGTCGCACAAAAGGGGCTATACATAGTTGCTTCAGTGACATCTAATTTCAATACCTGTCACGTAAGCTTAAAACTTTCAAATTGAAGTGACAAAAAGATGTGGTTGAGAAGAAAGCAAAATTGTACAGTAGTAAATGTTTTTGTTTTTTTTCGGTTAAAGCAAGCTCAATATACAGAGATGTTATACTCAAAGGCTTGTTGTGCAAAAAGAGTAATTGACATGCTGCATGTTGGCATGGAATGATGGCAAGCTGCTAATTAGCCCAAACACCCAGCACCTCACGGCGAACAGTAACACTGGCTAAAAATACTGAGATAATACCCTTTAACATGGATTACAAAGGTAACATCCTGATATAGTAATCAAATATTAGATTACCCCCCCCCCTTTTATATATGCCTTTATATTCTATTCTTTTAAAAAAAAACTGAAAGGATGTTTGAGTTTGATAATACTTCAATGGCAATGGCAACACACACACAAACACACGCACACACACACAAGAACAAAATCAATTAACTCATTTTGAACAATGTGACACTTTTTAAACTCCAACTGGACCCTATAAAGCCAAATAAATCCAATATGACTGATATTACAGCTTAGCAACAGAACACAGGCATCCCAATACATAATGGTAAACAACTTTCATGCAAGAATACATAACAGGTGTGATCATCCCTTGGAAATATCTCTTCATCACTCTTTTTGTGAAGGCCATATATATGGTGACCAGCAACAGAAACCAAGAAGATAAGTTCACAGCTGCGACCGAACAAGCTGCAGGTTCTGTGGTCAGAGCCAGTTACTGTGGCAACTTGTTACAATAACAGATATAAATGGTCCATTCAGGTTCAAAAACCTTAGATTTTAACAGTGAAAACAACATTAATGTATTAATAATTGATATTATTCAATCAAAGCCTATAGTCATAC
>JBAMIG010000003.1:10867457-10878286 GCA_037177335.1 Kiunga ballochi
GTTGCTGGGCTAGCTGTCGGTCGATGAATTCTGAATCAGCCCCTGAATCAATGAAAACGGCTACAGTGTGGTCTTGTGATGTGCACCTTCAGTCCAATGGGCCACGGTGCCTCTGGATTGGGCTCCAAAATGACATGGGGTCCAAACAGCATTCCCTGCTGCAGCAAACTGCACTGCACTTGGGTAGTGTTGTTCTTTGGGACAGTGACTGGCATTCTTCCAGTGCAGACTAGGTGGGGGTTGTTTCCTGGGGGCTGCTTCTTAAGAACAGTTAAAACAGCTCTGGCAGTTTTATGTCCCACATCAAGTGCTGAGCAAAGTCTCTTTACCATGAAAACCGCTTTCAGAATTTCCACTTTCTAGAGCCAGCTCTTCAATCACATTGAACCCAATGATAGGACACTCCAGCTCAGTAGTGGTAACGAGAATTGATACAACCACAGGCCGGTCGCTCATCCCAGCTACAGCATTTTTACACAGTGTGAACTCCACCTCAATCCAACCTTGGTATGGGACCTGTGTGCCATTTGCTGCAGATAAATCCAATCCTCCCTCCTCCAGTAACTCCTCTACAGGCCTCACGGTAACATCTGGTAGGTATCTCTGCTTCCACCCGGCTCCAACAATGGATACTTGGGAGTGTCCCACAACACCTTGGTATCGACATTGTTTATAGTAGCTCGGACAAGACATCTCCTTCCCACTAGCTTAGCTGTTTGATGTTGTTTGCCGGTGAGGGGAGCTGTAGAGCAGAATAGATCTGCATTCTTACCAAGATGTAACTTGCTCTCCTGGGTCCCTTGTAACAATGGTCGCACTTCCTTCCTGGGTTGGCCCGCTGGCAACGGTGACATTGTCGTTTGAGGATGTAACAATATTTTTTTTTTTATAGATTATAAATACCATAAGCTGAAACACTAACAGCAATTACAATAAATAGTTTAACAACACTAAAAACCTTGAAAAGGATTATTTGCTATCTGAAAACCACCGTTTGCTGCCCGATATGCCCTGCCTACTGGGTTTTCAAGAATGTTTCAGATATTTTACATATTGTCAATGTGTCTCTGCTTCTCTCAGACCCTAACAACAGTCGTCATCAAGCCACGACTGAAGAAGACAAACTTATGAGCAACTGCAAAGTGATATCAATCTCTTCCCCTTCATAGAAATATCCAAAAAGCTGTCTTTCAAAACTGGCACAACTTTCTAAACTTAACCTAATTTTCAACCTTTTTTGTACTTTATTTGAGTGTTTGTTCTCTTTTTATGTAATTTCTTCTAAAATGTGTGAATACTTCCTGCAAACAGCAGTAATGTTTTGGTGTTTTTTCATTAAGCACGTTGAATTGTCTTGTTCAAATAAACTTGCCTTGCCTTAATATACTGGCAGAAGATACGTGCGTGTGCATCTTCCACAGCTACTTGATGGTGTCATGCGGCTGGAATGTCCAGTGAATTTCTGAGCTGTTGCAGCTCTGTGTGTTGTGATGCTGTCTTTATGCTTGCTGCTGCTTTTCAATGTTTGACATCCACATGGATGTCTTACTGGTTGCATCACTAGAGATGTAAGATTGGCTGTGCATAGCAGCACAAACACGTATGTGTCTGGTACGTTATGAATCAGCAAACATTTGGACTTAGCTTGTGTCCATTTGTATGCTGCAAGGTTGGATTTATTTAGATTGGTAAGAAATATGAGAAACAACTAAGCTCTGTTTTTTATGCTGACAAACACATTCGAGTGGTTCTTTCTGTGATGGTCATCTTGTCATTTTAGTGAAGATATGTCCTTTTTGGACTGTAGCTGTGATCTGTGTTATTAATAAATCAGTCTGCTAAAGACATTTATCATGTCTTTACACAGCAGATATTTGACTTGTTGAAAACTAATTTGTTTTTAACATTGATTAGGTTTAATATTTCATTTTTTGTTTGGCTAATAGAATTTAAGAGCCCTGGTGTTTATTTTCAAGATGAGCTCTACAGCTTTATCTAGATATTACTACATATCTGCTTTTTTATCATACCAAACTGTTTACTCAAGATAAAAAAAAAACAACTTTTGTCATTTTAGAAGAAACAACAAACAGGGGTGACGTTGAGTTGGAGGAATACAAATATCTGGGAGCTCAACACTAATCAATAGCAGAGACTTGTATACATGGGATCAGGAGGCCAATAAATGATTGTTTAATATGTTAAAGAAAAAACACATACACTCTGCTGTCCATAGAAAGGAATATTGCTTGTTTTAGAGTACAGGATGTGGTGCTCAATGTTGTTGTGGTTGCATTAACGCCTTACGCACCAGCAGCTTTTTTTTTTTTTTACTTTTTAGTGGTGGTAAACCAAGTAACTGTGTCTGACCATAATTAAAAATGTTTTCTATAGCTTCACGTTGACAGTTATGGGACTGCAAACATTGGGGCAGAGGGTTTGGCTTGGCTTGGCTTGGTTTGCCCTTCTTCCTTCCAAAAAACTCAAAATTATCCATCTTTCTCTTCATTTTTGTATCATTCTACACTAAATAAGTCTGGTCACAAGCTGTATTTCTCTATAAAGACATACAGTAGCTTACTTTAAACTCAGCCTTGCTGGTTTCCCATTAAAATGAAACTGGGTCATCTTGCTCTTTCTTAGTCAGCATTAAGTAACTTGAATACTGAGATACTCTTTGAGCATCTTTTTAGTTTATTTTCAGCAACAATGTAAACATTTTGGATTAACAGAGTTGATATTCGGTTCTTATTTACATTAATTGAAAACTTAGTATGACATGATCTTAAAACTTTTCCAGCATACATGTAGATTAGCACTGCTACAAAGTTTCATCAGTTTTGTAGCTTTAATAGTTTTATTTCCACAATGACAAAATCTTTTCTAGCAATGTGCAGATCAGGGAATACATGGAATAGTGACACTGTTGATCCATGCAGGTCTGGGAAGTCATTTATCTTCTTCCTCCAGTGAGCTGTCAGTCATCTGAGGTGTCAAATCAGATTTAGGAGGTAGCCAGAGCTCCTATGAGTAAGCTTTGACTGAATGAGAAAGAGCCAAAGTTTTAAGCTCATAAAATCTATATTTATAAGTAAATAAGAGAAAAAAGAGGATACTAAAATAAAACTGGGATTTTCTGTGGACTGCTTTCTGTCACTTCAATGCTTAATATTATATATTATCTTCATTATCACTAACTGCGTTTTAAAAAGGCTGTTTGTTTTGAATAAACAGTTTATTTTGTAAACCTTTGTTGTCACAGTTTAATAGTTATAATTGCTATGTGTAGTCAGATATCAGCTTTAGAACTGTGTGAAAAACATACCTTTCTCCATGAACCCTAACATACCAAACTAAAGTTGCTCTTTCAAGCATTGCAACCAGTTCAGCTCCAATAGCCTACTACTGACAAAAAATAAATGGAAAGGTGCAGAGTCTAATAACAACTTTTTGGACTACAATTTAATTTGAATTAGGTGTTTTGAAGCAGAGAAACACCTACAACTTACAGAACACTTACCTGAGGTTTGGAGTCTGTTATACGGCCAATGGCTGCAAAGCTGATTGCATTTTCACAACAGACTTTTCAAAGATATACAAAATCTCAGTGCAGACACTGAATGATCTCAGCTTTTTTAAGAACTAGAGTCTGCTCCATCCATAAGATTACCTCTGTGTTGCATTTCCAAACCTGTTTGTTGTACTTGTATTCCTCCACTACATCATCCTCCTCCCCTATGATGTTAACAGTGCTTTGTTAACTACTGTTCCTCCTCATGTCCATACCAATTCAATTAATTTTCTTAACAAAGATTTGTTTATTATTTGCACATTATCTTACAAATTGATTGACCAGTTCTCTGTACTTAGCTTCTTCTCTATCTCTGATACATTTCTGCAGATGACAGGTGTTACGCCCCGAGGGTGAAACATTTTTAACAAAGAACACATGAGACAGAGTATAAAGTTTTTTTCAATTTTTTTATTTTTTTTTATTTAGTTAAACTCAGTTTACTCTCTTCTTTGATTGAAGGTGTTAAAAAACCCATTCAGTGCCCAAAAGGTACCAAATAAAAGGTGGATCTATGGTGAGCTGGACAAACAGAACAAAGCGAAAAGTGAGGGAACAGGCCAACCCTACACAGGGCCATAGAAGCTTCCACCGACACCTCTACTGCTCTACACTAACGCATAAACTACCTGCAAACTAACCTGAAGGAAAAGAGCAGCAAAAACGGGACAGCCTGTCCCACCAGGTCACAAAAAGAGCTGACAACTAACCAAACTCATGAGCAGATATTGAGAACGGCCTGCAGCGTGAGCGGTGGAAGGTCTGGGGAATGAAGCCAGCGTGTAAGCAAGAGGCAAGAAGGAGCGAGAGAGAGGCCGGGTCCTATAGGTTCTGGTAAACTGGGAAGACAAAAACCTCTCTGACTTAATCAAAACAAAAACTAAGAAAATGTCCCAATATAATGAGAAAAATAAGATAAACTGACAAAAAGCAAAAGAAAAAAAATGATCGAACAAAGTAAAAAAAAAAGTGCATTAGCACCTAACAAGAGGAGTCAGAGTTGTATTGGAAGTCAGAGCTATACAGTGTGAAGAGAAATAGTAAAAGCAACATCCCTTGTGGAGCTCCAGTGCAATTGACCCCCATCTCAGAAACACAACCTGTGTGCATATGTGCAGTTATTAATCCAGATGGAAAGTTGTAGAAATACACACATAGTAAAGCAGGTTGTATTGTAATAAAACCACTTGAGAAATCATAGAACACGATCCACAAAGTACTGCTTGATTGGTACATATGAGGGTGGGCTCTGTGAAGCAGGTAGATGACCCCAAGCCCAGACTGGACAACAAATATGGACAACTCCAGTTCTTGAGGACTGCAGTCCTGCATGTGTTTGGAGTATTCGTGCTGCAACACACCTGGGGTTGCAAAATGTCATGTTATTTATTATTATTATTCTAATAGGATATAACTTTTTTGTAAAAGCTTTTAAAATAGTTGGATGATGTATATTTACCATTTCATTATCTGTGGATTTAGTGAAACGGACACATATCATAGCAAGTGGTCAGAAATTTTTATAATCCCATGAAAAGATAAATAAAATGAGAAATAAATTGTACATTGAGTCCATAGTGCCCAAGTCTAAGTCTGAGTCATACACTGGCAAGTCCGAATCCAAGTCCAAGTCATCAGCCTGCTCCTCAAGTTGAGTCGCGAGTCATTGTCCCTAAGAAAACCCATGAGTCCGAGTCGAGTCGCAAGTCATCAGTCAAAAGCCCAAGTCAAGTCACGAGTCCCGTAAATGGGGCCATTTACGTGACTCGAGTCCGAGTCCAGGACTCGAGTCCGAGTCCAGGACTCGAGTACTCCATCTCTGCAAAGCAGTCAGTTTAATTCAGAAACGTATACCATCTATCTTAATTGGTATGTTCAAAAGAAATCTTAACTATTGGCACTGCTGTTATCATACGTGTGTGTGTGTGTGTGTGTGTGTGTGTGACGGATTCAGGATAAGTCAGAGCTAGATAACCCTGCCAGTATCTGATTGACATGCTTTCTGCGCAGCAGCAGGAGGCAAAGCTATAACACTCTGTGATGGATGGTATGCTGAGACTCTCAGTGATAGATCTGTAAGACTGAACCAGGACTGACTTTAACACAGTGCGCTGACAGAAACTGTGATGGTGTTCTCTGTGGTCTGACAGAGGGCATTCTCACCTGGACATCTCAAGAAATTTGAACATCTCTGATAACGGATTCTACTCAAGTAAATTATATTTTATTTGCATTGCAACACTTCACTACAGAGTCATCTCAGGCCATTTTACAGAAACATCAATTAGAGGTCATTCACAATAAGTGTGGTTAAGGAAAACTGATATATTGCATAGATTCAGACAGATAGAAAGACAGTGGAAATGAAAACCCCCTTCCTAAACCGGGTTTAGGAATATGGCAATCTGCCTCAACCAGTTGGGTGGAGATGGCAGGAAACAGATCAACATGCTCAGCAAGCAACTTTAATCCAGGAAGACCTGCAACAGAAGCAGAAATACATTAAGGATGCAAATAATTTCATGTGTATGTATGGAAGATTAGGAACAGAAAAATATCAAGAAATAGCTCATTGTATCATGGACATCCCAAACCTATGGCGATTGACTCATGGGTGACTAGACCTTGGCTATAAGTTAATTTTAAAAAGGAAGATCTTAAAAGTAGAGATATTGTCTTGCAGCCTGATAGCTGAAGTCTCTTCTTTTCTTTGTACTCTTAGAGGTGAGTAAGATGGTAGTGAATGTTATTTTGGGGGTAAATCTGGCAGCAAAGAGATGTAATTTGTACTTTATAACAGCAGTAAGTCCTCTAATGTATCATCATTTTCTCCAAAGTTTAGCAGCTGGTACAGAGGCTCAGCAGAGGTGTGATCCTTGCTGTACGCAGAGATAAGGGCAGAGATGGAGACCCAGATAGCATTCCTCATACACCATCAGAAGGTCTTTAACAGATGGAGGGTGCTATGTTTAGCATTGATGAGAAATGCTTCAAAGAAATTTGAAGAGGAGATGTCTGAAGGGACCTCTGTGCATGTACCAATTTTTTGTATAAAAAAACTACACAGTGAAACTTCTTAATGCTTGGAAAGAATCTGCTTGTAAAATGCTGTAGCATGGACGGAGATTTGGTATGAAAATGATGACTAAAGTTTGTAATATAATGAAAGAAACATTTATCTCGTTTGGTATTTTGATAAGGTCTCAGGTCAAACAAATTGCTCTGCTCAGGGAAAATAAAGGTCAGTTGGCCCATCAATTCAGGGCTATATCAAATTGTTGACAGTGTGTACAGCTAACCTGTGCATGCAAGCACAAATACTGCACAACAATCAATATTTGGAAAGTTTAGAAAAAAACACAATCCTGCTCAACCATGTGCAGAGAGACTCCTACATATCTTTAGTCTGTAAACCTGCATGCCAGCCATTTATAATCACAAAACAATACTTTCTTTGCAGCTTCATAATTGGTTTGTTGCAATTAAAAATGTTTACTTGGTTAAAAAACATATTAGTTTATCTATATTTATTTTGAAAAAGTTTATATCAAACATTTAATTAAATAGAGCCCTGCATAAAAAATGCAGTTTGTGGGAAATTTTATATCAATTTATAGTAAAAAAAAAAAAAAAAATTGAACACAATCTCTTACTTACTCTTTTACTTATTTATTTATTTATCTTTTTTTTTTTTTTTACATTTCCTTGAATAAACAAATGAAGGCCTCATCTGACAAAAGGCAACTGCTTCTGATTTAAATCAGGCTCTGATCACAGATCTTTTCTGGAAAGTACAGAGGTCGAATAGAACTTGAAGAGGCTGCTTTTCCAGAATGATCTGCATGACTGAAGCGGGTGATGTCAATCTCTGGGGAAGATGAAGCCCAACAAGCTTGATGTTACTCGCTCTCCCCTCTCAATTCAGCTGAGTGTCAAAATATTAAAGGTCAAATCTGAGACATTGATCTATAATGAAAAGGTCCAAAGCATGCAAAGACTTTTTCTTTGTATCAGTCTCTTAGGGCTAAACATTTGATAGCAGAAAGTATGGCCACACTGCATGACCAAATGAAATTTGGCAATATTAATGAGACTCCTCTTTCAGCATTCAAGCTCAAAATAGGCTATTCCAATTATGTATTATACAAAAATAAGCACACACAGCCGAAATTGTCTTCTGCCTCCTTCTCTGGAAATCCACAAAGATAATGATTCCTTTCTAACACTGTAGTTTTATATTTAATAATGCATTGGTCTGAATCCCAGCCAAATCTCTATTGTGTTCAGTGTTACGTTGTTGTTCATTCACACATAGTGAGAATCTGTTTTGTTATATCATTATGCAGACATTAGTTTCCTATTCAGGGGACTCAGCTATTTACTGCTCCACTTACTCTGACAGTAACAAAGTGAAACTTTAATCTCCCCCTCAGTGTCAACAACAGCTGATGGCAATTAGGGAGAAAGCCTAGATATTAAAACGATGCTTTCGACTCAGACTTTAGCCTCATCCCTGAATTTAAGAAAATCTCAGACTTCTGGTTGCAGCCATTGCTCAGCCGTACATTAGATCAAGGAGCTTTTTGAAAAGAATACTTGTATTTATGACAGGGTGTGTGCAATTGTTTTTTATATTTGATGCTGTTTTTATTGCAGATCTGGATCCTTAGTAAGTGGCCATTAGCAACATTAATTAGATGTTGCAATTTCAGTAAATCCACCCTGCACAAAGCAGGAGCTGAGGCAGAAAACTGCTAGTATTAGCACTGTGAGAATAAATGGAGCACACTCCCTTTTTACCAAGTGATACTTTGGTATAAAGCAGCCTTTACTGTGCTGCAGCCAACGCACAAAGCCCCTGCTGTGTGAGAGTGAAGAGCTTTCTGCACTGCAAGCTTTGCTTTATCTGACACAGGGTGAAACAATACTCGAACATACTGTTCATAGAGTGCCAAAAAACACCCCAGAATTTTTTTATTTTTTGTCTTTTACACCACCAGTTCTCTAAATACAGCAGTGTGGTAGGTTTGGATATTTTAAAATTTTTTCAAAACTAGTTTGAATGGTAATTTGTTTAGGCAACCCAAGAAAGGTCAGGTCAGACAGCTTGTATGCTTTATGTCAAAAATGTGAAAGAACCGGTTCTGATTACTTGCATGGTGGATTTTTCTGTTATGTGAACAAGTGTGGAGAAAGAACAAAGAAGAAGGTATGACAAGAACACGAGACTACAAAGATGAGTAAGAAGTTTTTTTTTGAAGATGACTAATGTGTTTTGTGGTGGCATTGAAATATTTTATTTTATTTTTTTGTCTGTAACATATAATAATAAACAGTAGTCTCCGCTGAACATTATGAGCTGACTTGGATCTACTGACTTCATTTTACCTGTTTTGTTTTCTCTGGAGTTGACATTAAACTTCAACCAAGTAGCCGACATATTTTACTCATTAACAAAGTGCAAAAAGTTCAAAAGTCCTTTTTTCAAAATAAAGATGCAAAATAATAATAAAATGGATTATTTATGCACAACACACAAGTTGATTTGGGACAAAAGTTTCTATAATAAGCGCTGAGGTCTTTTGCATTTTTGTGACATATTTCTACAAATCAGATTTTTCTATGTATTTTTTTTATATTTTCCTTCTCATAACTGGTCATTTGCACAGAAAACATTTTTTAGCTAAATATTTTTTCTACCAGTTGTAATCTTTAATCTGTCAGTAGTAAGATTGGTGCGGTGTTAATGTTAACCTTGTTCAGCTATTAAAAGCAGATGCATTACTCATATGAAAACAGTGCAGAGCTCGCTGCACATATATTGTTTCTTGTTTCTGTAAAATTTTAAAACAGGTAAAAACATATTTTTGTGTTTACAGTTTTAGTTTTGGGCCAGCATGTTACCATTTAAAGGGTTTTTCTCCCTTTTTTTCTTTTTCTTTTTTTTTTCTTTTAAAGATTTTCCTTTTGATAATTAAAATCTCAATAAATTGTGTTTTTTTTCTCATTGAATAATTAATAATAAAAATGTAAACCTAAATATTTTTTTTATTTTATTAAATCAGATTTATTAAATCAGTGCCTTTATGATGACCTTTCTATCTTCTGTCATACGGCTACGTCATAAAGAATGAACTCATGCTCTCCTGAGTGTAATCATTTTTGTCTGGGAAATGAGATTGCCAAGTAGGGAAGATAAACCATGTTTGCCCATCCTTGTTTTCCATATGCAGCTTGATTAAAGCAGATGCTCTGCATTTGGCCACACTGCAGGTTGCAAAGATCTGTCAGGTGTCTGAATTACAGATGAAAATATAGTCACCTGTTTTGTATGCCAGCACCATTTGCACAGAAATATACTGCACCTACACCTTAAGCATCCACATTATCATCATTAAGTTTCTCCTGATGGTAAGAGAATAAAGAACAAAGCCAACAGTTTAGATATAATGAAAAGACTCCCACAAAGTCACAAAGAGGTCTTTAAAGATACTGTTAATTTGTTTGGCATTGTTTTACATGAGCATGTGTCCCCATGTAATACACTGTACTTCTAGGAGTCATTAGTCCCCTAGGTGATCTGATATTAAATATAATTATTTTTTAATTGGTGAGAACACTTCTCTCTTTCTCTCTCTTGCTCGCTTTCTCTCTCTTTCTTGCTTGCTCATTATAAACTATGATTCCACGATCAGTTTGAGCAGACTAATAAAGCTTCAGACTAATAACCAAAACTATTCATTGAAATGTCTGCATCTCCAAACAAATTAAGGCAATAGATTGTACTGCTATGCATTATTTGTTTTACAATTAATTGCAGGAGAGTGACATAACATTTGGTGACAAGTGCAGCTGGGTGCTGCGAGAATTGTTTCTTTTACAGTCATAACACCATGTGTCATTGGCTTATTAATCACTAAGTATTAAATTCTGCCATAATATAAATTTTTTCCACTGCATTTGCAAACTATAATGCTAAAAGAAAACAGCTGAAAGTCAATCAAGTGTAAATCATAAAGTGGTCCGGGAAAGAAGAACATTTTAAAAACTTGTCACTTTCACAGTTACTGATTGTCAGGCTGACAAGGTGTGAATGAAATTTGTTATTTTTGCCTCCACACTATCTTTCAACAGTCCCAACAATTAAACAGTTTTGCACTCTGCTGAGTTCTCCACAGAGCACATGTTGAGTGTCATAGCTGAGAAAGCTGCATACCAGTCAGGGAGAATAGGGTCTAATTGCTCACTTCTTGATATA
>JBAMIG010000003.1:10913078-10923876 GCA_037177335.1 Kiunga ballochi
TTTACCTATAATAGATTTAAGTTGTTGATATTCTAAGTATTTAGTACTACTGATACCATATTGTATCCTTAATACGTTAGGTTTGCAGACATTCTGACAACGGTTGACTGAAAAAGAGGGCTTTGTATACAGGGTGTGGTAATCAAGGGAGCAGCTGGCAGGTTAATGAGAGACAGGTGAACAGAGCAGGGAGTGATTGGCACATGACAATAGTCTGAAATTCATTTTATACACTTGCAAACAAACTTTTAAATGCATGGAGCCCACTGTTTTTTTGTTTTTTTTTAAACTCCCACTGGTATTAATTTAAGCAATAAATAACGCAAATCACATCTTTAATTAACAAAAATACTTCAAATGTGATCTCAGACAACTATCTGTTACTCCACATTTTAAGTTTCAGTCAGTCCTTCACGCATGCAGCCTATTTTTTATTAGTCAGTTTATTCATAAATATGCCATGTAGAGCCACAAGTGATAAGTGCAAATAAGATTTAAGCCTAATTTTTTTTCAATACTTTTTTTTTTTTCAGAAAAAAGATCGTTGAATTCAATGTTGTCTATGTTAAATGACTAATGTGGACATTCAGACACCTGACTCACGTATTGCTAAAAACAAAAATCATGGGCACTAATGCAAGAAAGGAAGTTCAACTTACTTGCAGTCTAAAAAGTAAAGTGGGTGAACTTCTTCTAAGCCAAGCAACTTCTAAAACAGCTGCTGTGGTTTGGTTTAATCAACTCAGTGGATCCTTGATTTCTGTATTCAATATGGTAACTTCTTTCAAAAGCTAGTTGTGTCTGAAAGTTAAAATGAGAGGTTTTTATTCAAGAATAAGAAATATTGAAAGAGGTTTTATGTAAAGAAAGCAATACTACTACTGCTTAGGAGAAAAGAGCATTATGGAGGAAATCTGTTGCCTTACTCAATGTGGAAGTTTTAATCCACTTGTCCACTGATTAAATAATTGACCTAATTAAAGCTGTAGCATCTGGGTGGATAGAATAAAATGTTCTTTTGTATTTATATTCAGTTCCATTAGGATTAACAGAGTATGGAGACATCTGTTAAACAAATAATGTTCTAGACAATAATATGACATGATTTATACAGAACATGTATTAATATTGCATGTATGACACTCACATCTTTACCAAATGGGGCAAATAAGAAGGTGCTCTGTCCCTGCTGGTTTTCCTGCATCGGCTTGAAACCCTCAGCCAATTAACCAATTAATCAAATAGACTGACTATGACTACTTACTCAGGAATGAGGTCGCCATCAGTCACTTACTCTACTTGGATGACAACGAGTCTTATGCTATGAGTGAGCGAGACATTGACTCACTGACCCACACCAACAAGATCAAAAGCAGGGACATTAGAATGTCATTCAGACTGGAAAAAATGTGGCCAAATTGTGACAAAGGGATGTAAAGTAGTCCACTTGAAGGGTATTGCAGTCGTTGAGGTCGTAATAACAGATGTGGAGGAGAGCTACAAGTACCCTGACATACCACCAACAAGTGGCAACCATGAAACGGCCACAAGAAAAGATGCCACAGCCAAATGTCTGCAACGACCAAAGCAAATATTGAAAAATCAGCTCAGTAGCAAGAACAAGATGTGTACTATGCTCTGCTATGATCAGATGCCCTGCTGGGATAACTAGCAGCTCAAAAAAGGGTCTTCAGACCACTGATGTGAAAACTTCTAACATCCACCTGCCCTATCAGTCAGGAATGCAGTGTTTATGTTTGTGTACGCCCCTGTTGGCACTGTGCTGAGTCAAGTATGCCTCAAATAGCATGTTCCAGCAGGAGATTTCAGGGAAAATTATGCCACTGTCACTTTGAATTCTTTTCATCTCGCTTCTTTGATGCAAAATTGGTTTGTTGCAGATGAGCACTTAACAACATCACAGAATGTGTGAAATATTTTCTTTCCTTCACACAAAACACTGATTCGTAGAATACTGTTCTGGGGGTTCGTTTCACTGTGCAACAACACTTTTAATGTTATCACTGAGGCGCAGAATTAAAATCAATATATACACAGATTGTTCTTAAACAGTAAGTCAGTAATGACAAAGTTATTTAAAGTGATTTTAAAAGAGGACACATTCATGCTAAAAAGAACTGTTTAATAAATTGTTCCTCCAAACGCTGTTGGGGTTTAACGCTTAAAACACATAAGCAATGACAAAGAAAATATGTTTTGATTAAAACATTAAATAATATTAAATACAAGAAAATTATACCAAACAATTTTGTATCTTATGATCTTTATTTAGTAAGTGCAGTAGATAGAGAGAAGTAGAACTATCGGAGTGGGATTATTTTAACAGATATAAGATACAGATGTTTGCATGTGAACATTAAGTGTTTTCTAATCATGCCTGGATGTTGACTATTTGGGATCTGAGAATAATTGACCTGTTAGCTTGCACGCAAGCACACTGCAGGACAGAGACTGATGATGGCGAAATCACTGAAAATATACTTAAAGGTGAGGATCAAATGAAAAGAAATGTTATCTGTGTCTGCAACAGTTTGCTAAAAACAACTAGAAGAGAGTGTGGTGCACAGAAATATGCTTTGTGTTAGCAGATGTTCCAGTAAGTATTGGGATCAAAATGTTCCTGATACATAATAAAGCAGCACATAACACATTATATATTAGTTGTATATTAGTTGGTGCTAGAAAAAAATAGTATTTGATAGTATGACATTTTTTTTTTCAATTAATAGTATAGTTAATCACATTATTACATGCAGAATACTCTCACAGCACACACAAACACACCTACATGCAGACACACACAACACATAAACATAAAGCAAGCCAATAAGAATGATTATTTATCTGTACATGCGTTTAAAGTTACCTTATTAGTTAAAGTTTAACAGTTACAAACATATCTGTTCCTTTTAGATAGGATGACCATACAAACAGGCCAAAATATCCAGTTAAAATAACTAAAAACATATTACTGTAACAGTAAGAAAAGCCATGCCATCAAATAAAATTGGGAGCACAAAAGAAAAAAAAATTAATTGCATTTCATATAATCAAGATTTATCATCCAGTTATTAATATAGATCAATAACAGACTAACCCTCAATAAAACTCTCAAACTGTGTCACCACACCTCATAAACCTGATCCAAAATCACTGCTGATCTGAAAAAAACCTCAAAGGGTTGTTGAATCTGAATGACCTTTAAGAAGAGATGGAGGCATACAATGCTGAACTCTGAATGTATCAGGCCCCAGTCTGTTGCTGATGCTTTAAAACTATTCTTTTATTTTCCTCATCTTGTCATCACGCACCAAGTCGGGATGTCCTGCTGGTTTTCATGTTTTGCATGTTTAGCAGATTATAGGTAGCCTATGTGAACTTTATGACTATGTCCATACCCACTGCAGCAGACAGCGTTGCAAGACTGGTTTCTCAGGTTGTCCTGGGTTTTTTTAGTTAGAATGGATCTGCTGTTGTTACAGTATTTGCGCTGATTCTAAGCAATTACAAAGTTGAAAGTTAAAGCCAAACCTAATATGACCTTTATTTTGCCATTTCATAAAACGTATTTCAAACATATATATATATATATATATATATATGTACACATATATGTTCCAACATAATTCAAAAGAGCCTATAATAGGGTCCTTCATCCAAAAAAAGAACATGTACTGGTTCGGTGCTGGTGTTAGAGGTAGAGCTTAGCTGTGTTAACACCAGTGTTTCCAATGAAGCACCTTTGTGTTTGACCGAAAGAGCCTCATCGGTTGTGTCACTATGTAATCTAAAACATTAATGGTATGGTGTTGGATTGTTGAGCTTTCACCATGGTATCGTCCACCATGGACAGGAGGATTAACTCAGCCGTGACAGAATTCAGGACACTAATTGTTTGGTTCGGCCTCTGGTCTCTAAGATAAGAGTTTAGAATCTGAAAACTGGGTCGCTCGTTTCTACTGCATCTCAGATTTTCAGATTCTTGAAATATTTTCAAACTTTTTAAAATTTTGATCAGCTTGGCGATGCTTCATTTGTAACTGAAGCTGTCTCTCATTGTAACTGAGTTCAGTGTTGAACTGCTTTAACGCAGGCTTTGTCCGATATACCCTGTTTCATTTACTTTGAATCTCTGCAGATGACCATAAAGGAAGGAAACACAGATTGTCCTCTTTGGACCAACTCTGCTTTTTTGTTAAAGTCCATTTCTCTATGTTGATCCATGTTTCAATGGTCTTATTTTGACCAGGTAACCCTGCCCTCAGCTGCAAACTAAAACAACGTGAAATAGTTCTCTACTTTGACCCAACAAATAGTTGGTGTCTTGATAAAACCAGTTTTGAATTGGTGCTTTGGTGGTTGAAAGCCAAAAAAACAGTGCTCAGACTGGCTCTGACTCTCAAACTGCATTGGAACCAGCTTGGTTGAAAGAAAACTTAAATGATAAATGCTCCTGTGAGCTAAAGCTACCACTGCCTAAAGCAACATTTTATCAATTTCTTTGCACCATATTGAATATGTGTCACAACTTTTTTTAGACATTTTAGACAAAATGTGCTTACATTTCACACATCCCTCACAGGGTTTGTTCCCTGATTCTGAATTTAGAATATTGCCTACATCAGAAAGCTTGAACTACCAGAATTATAGATAGACTGAATAGACCTGCTTGTTGTTTGTATATTTCTCTCTGTAGATGTAATTCTGCAGCTCAGTTATCTCTGAGAACTGGCAGTTTGAGGCCTAAGATTTTACTCCTTATAAGCTCGTGGAATACAGTGCAACAAATCCCTCTAATAGTGTGGAATTACACTTGTGGTACAGCAGCTATGGAGCAGAAATACTTCAGAGCAGCTGTGTATTATTTTTTGGAAGCTTAGCATTTCTCTCGACCATTTTTCTGTACAATTGTAAGTTCCTCTCTTCAGTTCTCTTATCATTTTAATAAAATGCTTGGAAGGAAAATTATTTTTATAGGTTTATACTATATACTATAAATACACTCCTAAAGAGGTACATCTCAATAAGACCGTTCAACATGCTTCTTTTCTGAGAAAGGTATTTAATTCCACAATGTGACAACACAGAAAAGACAAACTGTAGTCAACTTTATGAATGGCCATGTGTGATCCAACAGAGCATACTTGCAAAGTAATAGTGGCCTGTGAAGACCTATTACCTAATCATTGTCAGGCTGTCACTTCCAAATCACCTCATCTCCACAGAAACACTGTAAGGAGAATTAAAGTGAAATTCCAAAGCAGTAGGAGCCTGCTGTTAGCTGGCCTCCACCATATGGCGCTTGGACTTTTTCTCTTTTTAATTAACACCTTTTGAAGGTATGCAGTCTGTTTCTGCTGGGGACAGGTTGAAGGTGTATGAAGAACACTTTAGGGGTCAGGCTGTCCATGTGGAATTACATGGAATACACCTGGGAGCTTCTAATATAAAGAAACAAAAACATATCTAAAATGATTACTTCTGTTTTAACAAGTATTAAGTTTTATAAATGTTCTGAATGGTTGAAGCAGCACTTTATTTATGTAATCATTTTTTGCATTCATTATTTATGGATGGGTGGGAAGGTGGGGGGAGTTTAATGTTTTTTGTGTGTGTGGTATGTTGGTGGAGGAGTGGGAACAATGAATGGTTGAGTGGGTGGAAAGAAAGAAGGAATAGGTGTATGAGGATGAGAGGAGAGGCGGATGGGTTTGTGTGGATGGGTCAGTATGTGAATGGGAGTATGCAGGGGGACTGAGGGTGAGGATGTTGGTATGTTGACATGTGTTTGTGTGTGTTGATGTGTGTATTTACAGGTGGACAGCTGGTTCTATTGGTGTGTATCTGATGTATCGGGGTGGGGACTGTTCTTCACCGAATGGTAGTCTGGGGGCCCTGATTTTCCACAGGTGTTTGTCAGTTCTTGTCCCTGTGGTGTCTATGTGTGTATGTGTGTGAATCATCTGCCTCTGACCTTTAGGGAGAGGGGGTTACCCGAGCATGATCACTTTTCTGTGGGCAGTTTTCACTCTGTATGTTCTGCATGATGACACAGTCACTGAGTTATTCTTGAGACCGTTTCACAAGGATCTTTGTGTGTGTGTGTGTGTGTGTGTGTGTGTGTGTGTGTGTGGGGGGGGGGGGGTGTTGTAACAAACTCAACCCCCAGCGATCCCACATTTCAACAAAAAATGTATGACTCTGAGAAAACAGGGTAACGACAGAGTAAGCTTCACCAAAACAAACACCTTTGAGTTTATTTCACCAGAAAAACGTTGTTCCTAATCCCACAACTTCCCACTGTACCAATAAGGACTTGTGACTACAGTGAATTCCAATCAGACACCAAAGCAGAAAACCTCTTTTCCTGATCTCATGGTTTTAACACCTCTAGTGCAGGAAAACAAAGACCTCATGAGACAATTCTCATTCTTTTACCAATGTGAGCAAATGTTAAATGTTAACCTTTAGGTTAGTTAAATAAATATTACATTTATTTACCTGGTCGTTGAGTGTCTGTGATTTCTTTTGGGTCATGATCTCGGGTCAATTAAAAAAGAACTCATGGAATAGCATCTGAGACTATTTATTTAACAGATTAAGTAAATTGAGTAATTAAATTGATCAAATATGTATTTATTGGTTGAGTAATTCTCTCTATTGATGACATCAAAGGTTTCCTTTTAGGCCTTGGCCTAACACGTCTTAACATGAAGCTAGAAGTTAAAAGGAAGTTCACCCTTCCCATCCCCCCTGTGTAGGGTGGGTAGCTGTTCATCTCAAGCTCACATTGTCTGGGAGCTTGAGGGTCCTAAACATAATCTTCGCTGTTCCCAGGACTGCACTCTACTGGACGGAGATATCTGATGCTTTTCCAATTATCTGTTGGAGCCACTTTTCTAGTGAGGACACAGCACCCAGTGCTCCGATGACTATGAGTACTACTGCTGCTCTCACACTCCAGGTCTTTTCCAGGTCCTACTTGAAGCCTTGGTAGCCTACTTCTCCACTTTCTCATGCTCCTTTTTCCTGATTTTCCTATCATTGGGGATGGGTATATCTATCACCACGACTTTCCTCTGCCACCATTACCATTGTTTTATTTCTTCGGTTCAGGAAGTTCCAGAAGATCTCAGCCCTCTCATTCTCCACCATGATAAGTAAAAAAAAAAAAAAAAAAAAATGTGGCAATTAAAACAATGGTTAGCCTTACCATGCTCTTCTTCTGTTGAGTTTCAGTAAAAACTCTGGGAAACTGCTATGCAAAACATGCAGGAAGGGTAAAAGTTACTAAATAACTGAATAAATAAAAAAGGACCTAACCGAATGTTTTGAAAAGAAAACTCCTGTAATTTCATATTAAGAGCCACAGATAAAAGAGAATAAAAGAGTGTTTGTTTTACCTTAAGTATTTAAAGAAAACACTAGATATTTTTTTTACAATATTACCAGGCATCGTGCTTTACTGTCTAAATGCAATTCAAAATGTAGCGGCCTGAGGAAGAGCACCTGCTCTTTGTTTTCACATAGCATCTGTTTACTGCAGTTTTTTTTAATCATACATGTAGGATATAAAACATCATTAAGTGTTTGTAGCTTTATGCTGACATGGAAGAACAATAATTTATTAAAAAATACATCAAGTAAAATATTTTTATTACATACATCAATGAAACCTGAATGAATAGAGAAGAATGAGGCAAAGTTTGCTGGAACATGAAAAGAGGACTTTGAAAAAAACAAAAGTGAATAAGTTCCTGACAAGCCCCATTTGGATTAACACAGTATCAAAAGCAACCATATGGAAGCACTTTGGCTTTTGTAAAGTTGAACTGAAATATGTTGGAAACACCACAATACTGAAAAAAAAACACGATAGGCTACATGTTTCCCAGACAGGGGATAATGAACAAAAAACACAAGCATGCAGATATGGATACAGCTATTAAGCAAGCAAAATTAAGTTTTATTACCAGTCTTCTTCTGTCATGATGCATGTATGCATGATGCAGCTTAGACACAACATGTGATCTTTTAGATGTTTTGACACAGCGATTTACACACTTCACTTTCAGCGTTGTATGCTACACTGTGTTAAACAAAATAGAAAAATAGCCACATTGAAACCTTTTTTATTTTAAATGTTATCCATTATAACTCAGTTGAAATATTTAGTGTATCAAAACTTGAACATCTATTTGTTAAACACTCTTCCAGAAAAAAATGTTAAATAGTTTTAGCACTTTTGAGTGCTTAATACAAAGCAAATCAAAATTAGAATTGACTTGAGTTTCTAACCTTTGATTCATTTATACAATAAAAGCCAAACAACCAAGTAATGTAACAAAAAAAAAGGAAAAGGGAAAAATAAAAAAATAAAACCCCCAAAACACACATTAGTAGATGAAGGGGAGATTCAGAATGTTAGCGTTTTCTCGAATTGATCAATTCAGAATAAAAACAAGAATAACAAATGTTCCAGTGTTGCTGTTTCATAGCTTTTATGTTATATCAAAGATGACAAATGTGGAGTTGCACACAGAGGCTCTTTTGTATTTTCCAACACTGTTGCAAAAGCATGCTTGAAAATTCAGATAATTTGGCGGCAGTGAACTATGACACTGTTACAAAGTCAATTAGGTAGGCTACACTCTAAAGCACTTCTTTTCTAAGGGCAGAGTGTAGATTCAGGCACACTCAAGTCATCTATGGACTGTAGTCAGAGGAAGGAGGTCACATAGAAGTCAATTGTTTTGATTGAGACCAGTACCTCTACTTTAGAGGTGAAAAATAACACAGAAGCTATTATACCAGCTTTGTAGTGGTTTAATGTCTCACTTTGAGAGTCAAAGTCATGCGTTAGTGGGACGTCTCTGATGATATATATCAGAGTGCAGTGGCTGGCTTGATGGAGCACTCTGTAATTAAATCCAGTTATGTTTATTTAAATGTGATATGGCAGACACCACCTCCATCCTGCTTTGCTTAGGCTTTGGGGGATGATGCATGTTGACACTTTGTTTTGGGTGTTAAAAAACATTATGATGATCAGCCTGATGAAGACAATGCCAACTGAAAGTGAAATGCCAGAAAGGTCAAAAGAAAAAAAAAAGAGATGCAATTGACTTCATTGTAACCCATCTATCTTTTATGACGACTTCCCTTATTATGTACTTGGAAATACAGCCAACTTGTCAGATTTTCCTACTAGTACCAACCATAGTGGATGGAGGCAATGCACCAATAAATCAAAAGAGAAAGAACACACATATTTTTTATTGTTTTCCTGTTTCCTATATTTTATTTCATATGATTGAAAAACAAAAAAAAAAGTAAAAGTTTTTACTTTTGATATACTCTAAGTGCAGTGACTGTTAAAAAATGCCAACGGGTTGATTGTGCCTCGCAGCAAAATTGAGTGATTGAAGTCATTTGTTGCCGGAGGAACGGGGTGTGTCAGCAATTACACGGCTGATTGGGGTTGCAACATTTAGCTTCACAGATTTAACAGCTTTGTTCTTTGAGTGCAGCCCCTTTAAGGTACTTGGGTTGATATCATTTGCAAAGACCACGATTTATTGTTATTTTGCTCTGTTTCAAGGGTGCTTGTTGTCATAATTAAGGAAAAGAAATGAACAACACTGAATAGCAAAGGAAGGTACATGTTAACCGAGTCAGCCATGCAGACAGTTTATTTTATCAGTGGATTGTTTTGACATAATTAAAACGGAGATAAAGTCATGCAAAGGCTGCAAGACAGGCTGTGGGAATGTATCATATGCTGCAGATGTTGCTGAAATGGAGTTGTATTTTATAATTCAAGATGAAAATACATTTTAAAGGAAATAAGCTAAACTAGATTTGTTAGGGATTTTCTAAAATATACATTGTTTAAGTCACATTTGCTCCCATTATTTGACAACCATAAACCTTTAAATGTTATTACTTTCTTTTCATTCTGTTTCAAAAGGATAATCAAACTTTCTTTAAGTAGGGTTGTGTGAGATCATAATACCTGCAACCGACATTATTCAAGACACGGTGATCAAATTTAGGCAAAAGTAAATAACTGTGTGTAAGTCAGATTACCTTTGGTCTAAATCTGTTAGGCGTCAGATATCTAACACTTTCCACATTTTATAAACTTTTTCCTGAGCAAAAGAGACTTTTCATGGACCTATTTTAGCCATTAAGCATTTGTAGGTGTTGGAATGTAAATAATGAAGCCTGTAATAAAAAGCCGTGATGATTTTAAGGTAACCACATAAAAAATTTTCTTATATATATATATATATAATATATATATATATATATATATATTATATATCTTGTATTTTGTAGAATAAGATCAGTTGGGGACTTTTATAAGGAAAACAATGTTGAAAATAGCTAAATAGATCCCTCATTCTGCAAATGTTGCTTCTTTCATAATGACTTGTGAATGTATGTCTGACAGGTTTGTCTTAGGAGGCAGTTTTTTCCTTTTTATGAAAGAAAAATGACAAGAGACCAATTAGAGGCAAAGCATAAAACTACAAACATCTTTTATCAGTTTCCGCACTCACTCGTCAAAAGGCCTGAAGCATGTTTTTCTTTCTTTGTGCTTGAACAGATTAATTATTCCACGACCTGTTTACTTTTTCAAAGTCTCACTGAAGCTCCTGTTAACATCTTTGACATGAAAAAATTGCAGGGGCGTTTTCTGTCCATAAATTAATGAAGCACATTTACACACACACACATACACGTATATACAGTATGTGTATACAGTATATAT
>JBAMIG010000003.1:10939734-10963030 GCA_037177335.1 Kiunga ballochi
ATGGCGAGGTTTATTAGGTTTCCACGCATTCGGGATTCCTTAAATGAAAGCAATTGACTGCACCCATGTGCAGCTTGTGCCTCCCGCAAACTCTGAGCATATATAGCCTACAGAAACCGAAAACACACCCAATCATTGAACGTGCAGTGCGTTTGTGATGCATTTCGCATCATAACCAACATTATGGCAAAATAACCCGGATCAATACACGATTCCTTTTATTTTTAGTAACAGTGTTCTATGTTCAAAGTTGAGGGATGGTGAGTTTGGAGATAGCTGGCTTCTAGGTGAGGACATTAGTCAAAGCATTTTAAAACAACCATCTTATTAAAAACCAGGAAAACCATTCATATTGATTAATATGTTTTAAGGTGACAGTGCATACCCCCCCACACCCCTTCCTCCTGACACCTGTCCTCAATCAGACCATAGCCGGAGAGACCAGGTACAACAATGCCCATTTCCGCACAAGGAATACTGTGGAGCGCATCTTTGCTTGCGATTATGTGATGTCGTCCTGATCCAAACCATGACACACGCTAAATCCTGATTTAAATAGGCGTGTCTCCGACACTTTGCACCCGCAGTCATTTGCGTAAGCAATCTTAGTAGATCACATACTAAACACGGTCCCGCTTCACATGCTTTAGGCTAATTCTAGATCTCACAAGCTAATCAGTACACGCTAATTTAGATCTTAGTAGATTCGGCCCCAAGTATTATTCTAATAATACAGATCTCCAGAAAGGCAAGCCTGGTGTGAGTGGGGTCGAGTAAAGTAATAGGTTAACTAAACACTGCTCAAATAACCCACTTAAATAGGAAGGTACATTTTTTTAAAAAATATATTCATATACTGTTAATTTATTTTTTTCTTTTCATTTTGACCAAAACACATCACAGGCTTTTCAGGAAGACCTGAGAAAGTGGTGTTAGCTTGGGGAAAAAAAAGCTATGTGTCGTTTTGGAAATGTTGGCTGTGTCTCAATCAGCGCACTAACACTACTTTGTGCAATATGTAGTGCGTAATGTCAATATAGATGCACTTAAACATAGTGCACAAAGTAGTGTTAGTGCGCTGGTTGAGACACAACCATTGCATTTGGCACTGTGCTGCCTGTGGAAAAAAAACACAAAATTTTTCAACTTCTTACTGGAAAGTAATTAAATTGAAAAGGGAAGCTAGATTTTTTTTGCTAAAAAATAAACCACTCTAGCACTTTTGAAGCATTTCTGGCTCAAGTCTATTGTAGGGTAACTATGTGAATGCGGACAAAAATGTGATTATCAAAAGAGTTTTGATTTTTACTCCTGCAGTACAGCAAATGCAATATGATTTAAACTTAATGTCAACCTAACATTGTTAGATTGACACAAAGATGAGGAACTTAGATTAAGTGATTACAGTAGTTGTAGTATCCAGAGTTATGCAAAAATAAATGGTTTGTATATAGTGTAAACATGTGCACCTGTTCAAATTGCATGTTTTCAGAAGTTTAATTCATTGCAAGCACACAAATACATACCAGTATGATAGACTACCCCTACAGCAGTGATACAGGGTGCACAGATGAAGTGGCTCATCTGTCACTCACCTCACTCATTACTGATTTTTTAGTGTTAAGCTTCACTATCAGCTCAGCTTCATGTGGAGTGGGAATCTCACAGAATTTGTTTGAAGCTAAAGTGTGACACAGGTGGTGCCTCTGTGCTGGTGGAGAGCTCAGCAGTGTCCCCGAGGCAGCTGTGCAAGAGCCACATGGGGCGTTCAGTGAATTATCAGTGTCCTGAGAGGGTTATACTGCTTAGTGTGATCAAAGGATAAGGAAGGCATGATTGAGTGTAGAAAAAAAACAACAAATTTTTCTTTTATCCATGAGTGAAGGAGATGTGGAAAGGAAAGCTATGGTAGAGCAAAGACTAGTCTGGAGTCCATGGCTGTGTATTTTGCCTGGACATTAATGGGAAGCTGAAAGAAACAAAGCAATGCAGATAAAGCAAACATGTTCCTTTTCATCCAAGTTTCTATTTTTTAAACCGTTTATCCTGAACAGCCTTGCAGGGTAGCTGGAGTCTTTCCCAGTATGTGCAGAACAAGACATGGGGAACATTTTGGACAGCTTGCTAGATTTTTACCGAACTATTTTCTGTTGTATATATAAAACAATTTATTCAGCATAGAACCTGGTTTTTAATTATTTGAGGATGTTTTTCTCTTTTTCACCAAGTGCGGCAATCCTCTTAAATTCAAAATACTAATTAAAATGCTAAATTGTCTATATATTAGATTAATATGATACTAATATACAAACTCCCTTATATAAAACACACTTAAACAGTTACCCACTTCAGTAACAAGGCTCAATGAGACATTGAAAGGAAAAAAAATTAACAACTCTTTATCTTTTCAGAAAAACCTTGACTTTACTTCTTAGATACATTTATTATCATTAGTTTATCTAACATGTACAGTTTTTGGATTATCAGAGAAAGATTTACCTTTAGGGAACTCAAACATGAATGAGAAGAACATGTAAACGTCACATCCAGAACAGTTGTTTTAAACTACTCTTGTGTGGGCATATGTTCAGCTTGAGTTATGCTGGCCAAGGTTTAGAGGATGACTGCCATGCAATTTCCCAGGCTATGACCTGGAAATACCATGAGAAGAAATAAGTAAAATAATAATCCACAAGGGATAATGTGCATCTCATTTAGAAAGAATAAAGCAAACAGCATGTGCAGAGCAGTAGAGATGTTAAATCCACTGTTTAATATGGTGCTGATTTGCCGCCAGCTGAATTTGTTTTTGTCTGTAATGTGGTAGGTCAACTGGAAATAGCCCAACACTAATAAGCTGAAAGAGTGTAACTATACTTATAGTTTAATAGTTTAGCATATTAGACCAAAGTGATTCTTATCCCTTTTTTAAATATTAGAACAAGGACACAAATCCAATTAAATAATGGGATCAATGTGCCATAAGTCAACTACCTTTGTTCAAGTCCCCAATTTTTACCTAATGTTTAGAGAGAACAGCCTCTTACATTAAAGCCATTCCTGTCAATTTGAATTATACCAGTTTAATTATCGAGCAAACAGAGGATGCAATCCTAACTACTTTACACGCAGCTCTTAGTGCTGCCTTCAGTACAGTAAATCCTCACAAACTCGTACAGAAACTGAGAATAGATTCCTTGAGGGGCAGGCTCCAGACTGTCAGGATGGGAAACTTTCCCTCATTCACTCTCCTCATCAATACTGGCATTGCATCTTTGGTTCTCTACTTTACTCCTTCTATACTAATGATTGTTCCTCCAATCCCCCCATCAAAACCCTTATCAAATGTGCTGACGGCCCTACTGATTAAAGACAATGATGAGTCAGCTTATTTGGAATGAGGTTCAGCCTCTGAGGCAACAGTGTCAAACAACATGAACCTCAACATGGCAAAGATCAAATGGAGTTCTACCACAGGAGATCGAAACATACCGAGTCCTCCTTTTTCTTCCGGGATGGTGAGAGAAGATCAAAACGGAGGGCTTCAAGTTTCTTGGGGCAGAGCTCACCTCATTTGCTAACATTGCTCAGCAGGTGAGGAAAGCACAGCAAAGGCTGTACTTAAGAAGCCCATCAAGCCTACCTCTCTCAGTACCGGCGTATAAATCTTCACAGATTCACTACTGAAAATCCCCTGCCCAAAGCTACATGACTTGACTCAACAGCTGCACAGAGGAGGACAGGTAAGACTAGCTGTGAAGATTCCCCCAGAGACATTTACACTAGCCCACCCCACTAAGTCAGTTGTATCATTGAAGATCCCACACACCCTGAGCACATCTATGTCTCCCTCATACTTTCTGGAAAATGGTCCAAAGCAATCAGGATTGAAAAAAAAACGAGGATTAAAAACACTTTTTACCAAAATTATGTTTCATTTTGTAAAGCAAAAACATTATTGGTGACTGAAAAGAAATTCTAGGGTTTGGAGAGTAAATGTGTCCAGTGGCAATTTAAAGCTTTTTTTGTTTTATGACCAGATTATTGTGATTAGGAGATACTCAAGAAGATAAAATGCTTAAGATGAAACACATAAGATGAGAGCCCTTATTTTATTTTGATATTATAGTTTTGGGTTTTTGCCTGGAGTGTGCCTGAGTTTTTTAAATAAATAATTTGATTGAGTGCAGCTTGTTGTGATTCGACCTTTATGATAAATATTACATCAATGGTAAAATATGTTTCTTTCTAGTCCTTTGGGCACTTTTAAAAACATATTTAAGCTCAACGTTGTGGTGCATTGAAATATTGAACTATTTATCAGCACTAAATAATATTCCTTTCTTTAGGTGCAGGTGAATCTTTGTTTTCTTTAATATAGACTGTGAAATGAAAATGCTGGGACACATAGCAGTGTCACATTAATTAAAGAGGAAACCCAAATGACTTGGCAGGGAAGCACTGGAAGCCTGATGCCTCATCACAGGCCGAATAAAAAGGTCAGAGGTCATGAGCCCACACTTTCTGTCACATAAAGTCATGTGTAACACCTCAGTAGAAGACACTAACACTCTAGTTTTGCTTTGCTTAATCTAAAAGGATTTCTCTGAAATGCCAGGCTGAAAATGTGTGTGAGAAAGCCAAAATGCCAACAGAAAGAGACTGTGGGGGCAAAAAAGGGAAATGGTTTTATGTAGAAGACACAATATAAAGTTAGTGTGGGTGGCCTGCCAAGCCTCCGAGTGAAAAATCACTCTAACACCACTCTGGCTCACAGGGATCCCGTGGCATTAGCATGGCAGCCAAAACTGTGACAATCTCTGTCCAATCAAGGCCCTGCGGCCTTAATTACTGAGCCATAACCTCCAACAATAATTCATGCATTTGCAAAACTCGTCAGATAATCGAGGACATTTAAACCCCTGTGGTGTGTTGCATGGAGAGATGCAACGAATGAAAGATGGCCCGGAGAAGGAGAACTCGGATTTAGGGGCTAGCATGCTCACAGATTGAAGTGGCCTCTGAAAATAATTTGAATCATAAGAGAACAAATGTTGAATGACAAATAACTGAGATACAAAATGCTTGGGTTTAAATGGTAGCCTAATAATCATAATGTTGGTTTATTATTTAATGATGCAAATCTTCAAATTATTCAACATGACATTGACAATCTCGCTATCCTTACTTAACTCTGGCCTTAATTATTTTAAAAATAAACTAGAGGTGGAAGTGGATTTTTTCCTTTATGTTACATCACCGTCGCTGTTGATCTACCACTTTATGTGCATCCATCTTACTGTTACTGTGAAAACCAAGTGAAGCAAATATATTTCGAGTTTTCTATCATTCCACGCAGATTAACAATAGAACTCCAACCCCTGGACATTAGTGTAGGATGTTCAGAGTGAAGTTGCAAGCAGCATGAGAGAGATGAATGATTGACAACGAACACACCTGTATAAAAATATGGGCGAGTTGGCACCTGTTGTGAATGGATTGTGCATGCCTGGGCTAAGGTGTCTGCTTCAACTGGTGGCCGAGTTTTTGCAAAAGCCGTGATCATTGCTGAAATGTCACCTGGTTTTTGAAAAGGATGAAAGGGAACCCGGCATGTTTGGTAGGGAAATTGAAATTTTATACGTATCTGTTTGCAGAATTTAACTTCTCTTGACGCTCTCAGAATTTTTGGGGAATAGGGATAAAAGCAAATCAGTTAAATAACACTTCACATTATTAGGTATTGTGTCGGTTTCTTTGTGGTTCTGCCCAACAGTACAGTCATTATTTCAGGAATTCCACCAGCACATTCCCTCATGTGTTCTTATTAACTTGCAAAACCTAATTAAATTGCATTTAGCAGTTACATAAATATATGCAGCTCTATCATTAGCTTGTTCTGGGTAATGAGTCTATTGTTAATCTAAATTGAACACACCTGCTTTGTATAATCTCTCATGCACATACAGCAGTTATATAGAGGCAACTTAATGATTTGAGGCTTATGAGGGAACAGAGAAGTGGGGATGGGCATGTTGTATCTCCCCACACTTCACCTCCACACAGCAATTAACAATCACAAAAACCTGTGGAACAACTTTTGCCTGGATTAATAAACTCCTACCACATGTTATTATATTGAGGTGGCCGTAGGATCAGCCCAGTCATGTGAAAGGATGTCTCTATTTCCTACTTTGTTGACTCTTTGTTCAATTGGAACCTGGTCAAACAGGTAAGCATTCAAATAAATCTGAACATACATCAGTTTCTTAAAGCTGTTAAAGTCAAGTGCCACAAAGTGTACCTTTTAATTGTTAATGCAATGCAAACCTGTTGCTTACAGAATCACTCAGTAGGATATCCATGTATACCCTCTGGGAGACCCAAAGAAAGAGTTTTTGTTTTGCAGCTGATGAGATTTCCCACAGGAGAAAAACTTGCACTCCAGATATTGGAATTGATTTGCTCCTCTGCAGCAATCCAGATATTTACCTTCTAGCTAATTGCAAGAGGCAATACCCATTCAGCGCAGAAGGAATAAGACTCACAAAGGAGCAATGTATTTTTCTTCTAGGCCTTTCGGGCTGATGCAACACTCGATTTTAAAAGGTTCAGCTCATTTCAAGTAGCTTATACACAACTGTTCAATTTGAGATGATCTACAATCTGAAACTGACTGCTGGCATAAACGCTGCCTGGCAACAACAAAAAATATTGCCAACTGGATTTATTAAATAAATGGGTACTAACCTCTTATTTGATAATTACTGTGTTGTGGGGGTTGGGGTGGGAGTGGTGGGGTTACCTGGTTTATTCTTGGCAGTAGTAGGGCTGTTGCTTAACTGTGGGAAGTGGTTGTTAGTCACTCTTCCCGACTCATGGTTGTAGTTGAATGATCGCGTAGCGCAACCCCTGACATTTAGTACACAGAACCGCACACCAGTGCATGCACGCACACACACACACACACTTTCTGTTATGTATATTGTTCAGAGTATTACAGTTTTTTACCCCAGATGATCCTAATAAATGTCTTTTTGTATTTTACATTCTTTATGTTGTTTCCAGTTTCTTTAGAGATAAACAGAAGGTTGTTTAGACTTGTTTCCCTCTCCCTGCTTTAGCTTATCTTCTTCCATTGTTCCTATAATAAGTTAAAGTAACAGAGTGATAATAACAACAACAACAACAACAACAACAATAAGAAGAATAATAAGAATAATAATTCTTCTTCTTCTTCTTCTTCTTCTTCTTCTTATTATTATTATTATTATTATTATTATTGGAAGTATCTTTAACCAAATTTTCCCTCTGCAAAATAATTTTGTTGTTAAATTATAGGTAATACTTTAAAATAAGGTTGTGTTGTGACTCCATAACAAATTAATAATAATAGATTATTATTAAATAATATGGTACGAGTTGATAAATGTTCAGTAGATTCCCTCTGAATCTTTTACAAGTGATTACATAATGTTAAACTAATCATTTACAAAATATCAATAGTGAATGATTATGGTTTTGTGGTTTTATGTCCCACATCACACCAGCTTTTCCAGACAGCAGCAAAACCACCATTCTGTTTTAATGATGTTGAACAAAACTTGTTAAGACTATACATCAGTGTTTTTGGGCAAGATGCACAGTTGTGGTCTCCCAAAGTGTAAATTTGGGTATGTAGGCTGTTACATAAGCATCTAGTATAAACAGGTAGACGTGGTCTGTGAATTTGTGTCCGTCTGGCTTTATTGTGACATGGAGAGGAAAACAGAATACATTTGACTTGTTTGTTTACTATAATGCTAATATTGCACAAAATAGGCAAAAGTGTCTTTGGTTTGTTTCAAAAAGGAGTAATTGATAGACATATTACTAGATAATTCATCTTATTGGACTAAATCATGAAGTCTTTAGTCTTAATTAAATCTTTTATTTTTCCTGATTTCTTGAAGTGGAAGATTAAACTGCAGCATTTTTTTCTAGTGTACCTTCCAAATCCCATTTTCACCTTTTCAATTTCTCCTTTAAATTTTTTGTCCATGGATGTGAATTTCAGGATCAATCACTTAAGATGATTTAAATACTTTTTGCAGAAGAGAAGACAATTTTAGCATTTGTAATATTTATGTCTGTTTTCCTTTACTTACAGATCAAGAGCGAATAGGTAAAGATTCGCATTATGAACAGGAGGGGAAGGTGCAGTTTGTTATCGATGCGGTCTATGCAATGGCTCATGCGTTGCATAACATGCACCTGGAGCTGTGCCCAGGGATGGTGGGTCTCTGCACCAGAATGGATCCCATCAATGGCACCCATCTGCTCAAGCACATCCGGCGACTCAACTTCGCAGGTTAGTAATACTCCTTCTAAGAATCCAAAACCAGTTGGAAAAGTTTTTTTTAGCATTTTAAAATCTAGTTTTGCAAGATGCCAAATTAAAAAATGCAAACAAACAAATAAATAAAAAAACAACAAAGAAAATAGTTGCAGAACGGACCCAATGTGATGACAAAACCAAGCACAGTACTTATTGACACATTACTTCATTGCTGATTTATTACATAATCAGAAACAACAATAAATATTTTAATACTGAATTGATTCAAAGTGGGATCTTTACTCTTTTGAATTCACCCATCAAAGGTGTACTGGGAGGAATGTATTAGCATACTGTGGTGCCCATGGAGAGTTAGGGGTTAGGGAGCTTGCCCAGTGATAGCCTTGCTACTTGTTCTTGCTGTGAGTCCACCATTCGCAAGACCACCTCTTTAACTGCTTTCCCACTACTGTCCTGTTCAAAAGGAACTATCAGCACATATTTATTATCAACAAGAAAAGAAACATTGTTGATGTTGTTTTTTGTTTCTGTGAATAAATCACATGTGAGTTGAGAACGTGTGGCCTATTTCACTTTATTACATTTTCACAAAACCAACAAACCAGAATGCATCACTGCAGACCATGAGTAAACACTCTCAAAGATCAAATGAAGGACTTGTGCTTAACTGGTGTATTTATCTTTGATAGTTATTATTAAGTTGGTTTTAAAGGAGATCATTATTGTCAAACCAGATATGTTTGCCACAACACAGCAGCCAGACCATCCTTCTACTTGCAGAGATGCTGAACAGGACAAATAGGGGGAAAAATTGCTCACTATCAAGCCAACATTTGAGATTGAACAGTTCCAACAGATGGGCCAAATATACTAAGTCTCAAAGCAAATTTGCTACATATAAGACTGACACGAGGAAATGCTGAAACAAACAACATAGCAGAAAAACGTGTGCATATGCTGAGTATGATGATGTGCTATGACTATCTACTTGTTAAGAGCTGTTGAGTTTATGTAAATGCCATTAACTTTATACTTGCTTTGGATCCCAAGCCCTCCAGTAAAAAGCCACTCCAGAGGTGATTTGTGTTTGAACTTGAACTTCTTTGTAGTCTCTTGTTTTGGGTTCAACATAAAAGCATTAACCCAGCTCATATATTTGACTTAAAAAAAAAAAATTACTAGGTAATGTAGCTGACCCTGGTGCTGTTCAGTCAGATTAACTATATATTACTGCTTTATTCCTGACATAGTGATGGTGCCAGAGGATTAAAGTTGTTTTTGGCCACCCTGAATGTCACCAGTGAATTTCATGCTGATGTATTGAAAAATGTCAACCTTGTTGTGGTGCTTCAGGCAAAGTCAGATAATTGAGATTAAGTAATATCCTCTGGCATCTGTTTAAAGTTTAATTTTCATGGCAACCCATCAAAATAATTGTCAAATAATTTCAGTATGAACCAAAGTGTCGAACGGACATAACAGACGAAAACCTGGCATTACAGCGCTTTGTTTCAGCTTTGCTCAAACTCAGTGTACTAAGTTGACTCTTCAAAGTTTAATTAGCATTTGCACCAGGAGGGCTCCTGTTGACTGGGGCAAAACACATGTCAAACAGTAATGCAGGTGTCCTAAGGGCAGGCTGTAAAGCCAACAATATTTTGGTAAGGTTAAGCTAGCCTGTCTTCTTAACCTTAGTAATATTAGATGTATTTATTATTTTCCCATAAAAAACATATAGTTTTGTAAATCTATATAAACATTTTTTCCACTCTTCATGTAATTACAACTCACCACTCAACTGACTTTGTTTCCTTAATTATTTGACCTATTTTCCATTCCTAATGCAGCATTACAATGAACCCATTTATCAGTCAAGTTCACACTCATGACTGGCATTTTAATAATGACTGCCTTCATACAAAGAGAAATGATCCAGAGTTTCATTATATACACTTCGCCTTTTATAAAGCAATGAGACTCACTACAATTAAAATTCTTTCAGAGACACTGGAATGTGCAGTGTTTGCATAGATAAATTATTCATTTGAACTTCTGCTCTTCAACCTAATTTGTCATTCTAATATCTACTTATTACACAATGTCACTTCAGTGTTTAATTCCCATCTAAAGGAAAAAGGGAATTAAAAAAAACAAAAAAACAACTGACTTTATTTTTTGGTGATTTTTTATGTCTTGATAGATAAAAGACATTTTATAAAGTTAAAATATTTTTTCTGTTTTAACTTGCTTTTCAACTATGAATTTAGGAACTGCTTAAGAGACATTTGGTTTCATCTGGAAAAACACTTCTTTTTGCATCTACAGCAGTTAACAGATAGGAATAATTAAATAGGCATGTGCTCTTTGTTGCAGAATTAAAACAGCTTTTTTGGAAAGCTGTTTAGTAACATGTTCAGTTCACAACATGTTAGCTTTGTATGTCTTTCAGACAATATTGAGCAAAGCCTGAGGTGTTAGAGCTTGTGGTTGTTTATATCAAAAGCAGCTGATAAGAAGCTTTGACTTGCCAAGACACCACTTGGAAAGAGTAAATCTGCTTTTTCAACTACAACTGTTAAGATTCTCTTAAGCCCCCCTTTAGCACCTGCTGAGCTGCTCAGAAAAGTGCCTGGTGGAGAAAAACAACTGTTGAGCTGCTGTTCACGACATGCTTTATGTTAGGGTCAGTAGTTTGCATGATATACCATCAAACAGCTTTTATGTTCTCTTCATCTCAAACAAACATGACAATCAGTAAACTTGAGTTTTTATATTCTCTGCTGAGCCGTGTTTCAGTTTATACGACAGCAATGTTCAACTTATTCAGCAAGAAATATGTCAAATGGTATACCTAATCCCCGCGACCCCGTTAGGGACAAAGCGGTAGATAATGGATGGATGGTATACCTAATACAGCAAATTATTCAAATTGGAATACAATTAATAACAACAACAAATCATTAATACATTTTTAAATAGTATAAAAAACTGCTATAAATGTACTTTGATTTAAATCAGCAGGTGTTTTGTTAATTTGTTTGAATATTGATTGTTTAATTTTCTCCAGGAGCACTTTAAGCCTGCATTCAGATATGTCAGTCTGTTGTGTGATATGTACTTCTGGGCTGTCTGTTACCAGAATGTTTTCACACAATCTGACAAGAAAAGTTGCTGTGGGTTTACACCACACCTCATCTAATTGCATCAGCTCACAGCTGTATATTGAATCTGTCCAGATACATAAAAGAGCTTGACTACTGAGAGCAAGTTTGTTGTTTGTCAGATTTTCTGAGATAATATTTATCTCTATGTTCGTATAATTGTGTGTTACTAATTCAGAAACACACAGCAGTTGTCTTATTTTTCTAACAAATAGGGAATCAACAAAAATATTTACAGAAGTGGACCAATTTTTGTGATAAATCATATTTAAGGGCAAGCCAGCAAGAATCTATTGTTACCCATTTCTGTTTATTGTCAGCAGTTCAGCATAAATCTGAAAAAATATTTTATAAAAGAAAAATGCATATCTTTTGTGGAGCTGCAGTACCCTGTCAAACTGTTTCCATCACAAATGTATTGCCCCAACTACAAATGTTAAAACTATTGAAAGAGCCTAATTCAAATTCTTTAAAATTCAAAGTCCATAGATTCTCAATTTATAGCATGTTAACATATAGAGAGGTAAAAACAAGCTATCTCAGCAGACTATCAGGGTCAAGCAAGCTGATGACAAGAAACCTAATAGAAAATATTAGCATAAATGTGATAAAGTCAATAATTTTATACTTTTTTTTCCAAATATATTACATATTCTTTAGGCTAGTTCTCCATATAGATTACTTTGAATTTATAGCTGTATCTTTCTGTTCTGAACTCCTAGTTTTCCTGTATTCATTTTTGGTTCAATAAGCAGCAGCTGCAGGTTTTGCTTCCAGAATGGAAAAAATTAAACACCTTCAGATTACCACTGTGCAGAGCTTCTTTATTCTTCTTCCCTCCTCTGTACTTCACATCTAACAGTCGTTGAGATTTCATTGGACCACAAATGAATGAAACTTTGTGCTGGTGTCTCCTGCGGCCCCAACAGTGTAGGCGTTTTTTGTGCAGTGGCCTGTCCTCTGTCATTCTCATCAGCAACAGTAGTTATGGTGTGCGGAACAAAGAGAGGCTTTTAGGCCCTTTTTCCCCGTACCTCCCTATCTTTCTCATCCTATGGATGTTCAGTCTTCATGCTTGTGCAGCTCAAAATATAATTTCACTTGACATTTTTATGCATAATGCAGTATGCCACTTCTTTTCTTTGCAGAAATTACACATAGTCCTGTTGCTCACAATATCCTGTCTGAATCTAAAATGAGAATAGACAATCTACTATCTACTTCTGACATCTCAAAGCACAATCTCAAATCCTCTTGTACACACACAAGCCAGCACTTTCTCAGCTCATTTGATGCCTGACACTATTTTACAGCATGACCTTGCAACATGTGATGCTGGGAATATGTGAGCAATAAACCGACTTTCCACCTCTAATTGTTTGATGAAACCTTTGGGTTTTTTTTTTTACACTCGGTTTCCGCATCCCAGCTTAGATATTAGGTTGTGAAGAGAAACTGCAAAAATCTGTATCTGATTTTGTATAAAAGATCAAATAAAAAACCTCCCAATTCTAACCTTAAAAGCAAATTGAATAAGATTTTGTTGAAGATTCTAAGATGTTTGTGCAGCCCACAGTCAGTTTCATCTTGCAGTTTCTTCAGTCATGTGCAGATAGGTCTTCGTGAAGGGAATGTAAATATAAGTTTAATAATTTTTAAAATCAAACTTGGGAAATTTGTACATAACTGATGGAAAGTAAGATTTTGCTATCTCTGTTTTTTAGATAAAGTCTCCTATTTCCTCTTCATGTCCAACACATGGTATGGTATGCTTGGTAACAAATCAAAGCTACTAATTTATGGACAGGCCTTCTGTTGAACATTTTGGTCTGAAATGACTGTTCATGTGTTTTGGTACACATATTAAATGTTATTTTTTAACTGGTAGAGGTAGTACAGGACCTTGTTTCTTTAATATTTTAGTAAACAGGTTGCACACAGGACTCTTTGGTCAATTTTTTCGGCACTGCATAGCTTTTTAATACAGTATCAGTCATTTTTAGTCCAGCAATAGCAAAATGGTGTTTAGTTTTTCTAAGTCTTTCCTTATTTTTTTAAACTTTGTCAAATCCGCTTGACTTCCCTTTGAGTAGTAGTATTATTACAATAACATGGTTGAAGTGATGGCTGTATAATGGGGTGTAATGGTTTGCCAATATCAGGGATCAGTGTATATTTTTGTTTGAAGGTTTTATGTACTATAAAGGAACAAATGTAAAAGCTGCTAAACCTTGATGTAAACACAAATGTGTTAAATGGCATTTAAAATATAACCAAAACTGTCATACGGAAATTTGTCATTTACAAATTTTTTACAAAGTTCAAAACAAGACTGACTAAATGCTTTAGACTTAATATAAACTTCTATTGGTCCATTTACATACTTCACTAGGAACCCAAAGTGCTCCCAACAAGAGACTTCAATGACAGAAATGGATCTTTTAGCTTTGGTTTCTTCTGAAATTGTCGCTAGCTATAACATAATAGCCAGACACATTTAATCTTTTCTGTGAGAACTCTATTCACCATTCTGTACTAAATTGACCCATTATGAAAACGTGTACAGTAATGCCTCTATCACATGAGTTATTTTCTGACAACAATGTGGCAATAAAAAAAATCTGAGGTAAAAATGCATCAACTACAGAAAAAAAGGTTTGCCAGACATACATATTATCACAGTAAAGAATGCCATAAAACAAGAAAAAATAAATAAATGAAACAAGAAATGTGTACATTTTACCTTTATTAGAAATTCACAAATATGATTAATTCCTGTTGTTTTATTAGCTATTAGTGTTTGAAGCTAGCTATTTAATGTCGCATCTATCCAAATTGTCTTTTTTAAATTTAAAATAAAACAAATGTTGAGCATTGTTTTACTCTTAATCAGATCGTGCTAAACCAAGTTATTCCATTTAAAAAATACATTGTTTCAATATTACATAATACCCCTTATATTTATAAATTTTACTTCAGATAAATATCAATGTGTCCTAATTTTTAGCAAGTTATGGATCAGCATATGCTCTTTTCATTATCTCCTCTTAATATAAATAACCTCACCACTCAGAGGTTGTTTTTTGTATTATTTTTCATTTGACCTCATGTATAACTCATTGATTTTAATGAAAATGTATGCAAATAATTACATTCTTGAAGTCATTGGGGGTATGAAATATTGGGCACATTTAAGTTCTAAAAGTAAAGTACATCTAAGTTCAGCAAACAGGTCATTACAAGTTAATAGCCAGCTGTTGTGTTGTTGCCAATCACCAAGGTGCTTTAGTTTTGCATCAATGCATAACAAGCACAGGTTAGATTAATAATTATGGAAAGCAATTAGACATGTAAGTACACAGTGGCAGAAGACAGAGCAATCATTACATATTAGATGGAATCTGCACACACTCAATTAACCTCAATGTTTCCGTAAGAGCACACAAAAAAAGAGCAACTAGTAACCTTTAGGACACACTTTTGTAACCTCAGCAGCTTGATGCATCGGTAATGGAAACTTATATAAAGTTAATTTAAACCTCTTACATGTAAGACAACCAGAAAGACATGTAGTTTGTAACACAGTACAGGTTTAATTCCCCATATGGACTTTAAAGGGTCTATTAAGAAGTGGCCTAAGAAGTAAGGAACCAACTGTCCACGGGGTTGCTGCATTTGAAAAGTCAAGATGTCCATCCATCCATTATCTGAACAGTTTATTCCAATTCATGGTTGTAGGTAGCTAGTCTTTCTCAGCAATCATTGAGTGAGAGGTGGGATACATCCTGGACTTGTTGCCAGTCCACCTCAGGGCTAACACATAAAGACAACTATCCAGTCACACACACATTCACTCCTAAGGACTGTTTCAAATGACAAGTCAACCTAACATGCATGTTTTTGGACAGTGGCAGAAGGCCGGAGTACCTTGCTTAAACCAGTAAACATTTTTACTGTGAGGCTGCAGCCCCATCCACTGTACTTAATCAATTTATTAATTAATACTTGATTACCTTGACAAGATTGCAAACCTAGTAAGCTTAAAAACATAATGATAATGATAACATGTGATGATAACGGTGTGACACAGGCACACTACATATAATGTAAATAAATGGGTTTGTCATTTTTGCACTGTGTGAAATGATCAATTACCAGTAACAGTTTAAACACTGATAATACTTAAGTATTGGTATTTGTGATGTCAACAATAAGCACAATCTAAATTATGCGGTTTTCAGGAAAGTGGACACTATTTTTAAAATTGTTTTTGTGGCTTGTTGAAACAATATATAGTCATCTTAAAATTTCACAAATTATCTGTAAAATTACTTTATCATATCCAGTATTGTGGAAGTCATGCTTTCTAGATCTTTTTATGCCTAATATTAGATCGTAGTTCTGTTTTTTGTGCCACAAGTCACTGTCCATTGATACTTCCCAGTGTATGGATCTTCATTAGCACAGCCGTAAACACAGTCAAGAAATAATTAGAATTGTTTGCTGCACTTAACATACAAATGCTTTATTATGACCTAAAATAATGCTGCATTTGTCCCAGCTTATCTGTCTTTTAGGTTCTCCTGATAATTGTTGGTTTTGTTTACTTTATGATAATGCAGGTGGTTTTCTTTGTTTAGATTGAACATCTGTTGATTTTGATCTGGTGTATTCCTGCCCCTCATTTTTCTGTCGCCCCCCTTTTTTTACTTTCCTCTTTCTTTTTACCCAATTCATCTCCTGTCATTTTCTTAACTGCTTGTTCCAATTAAGAGATGAGAGGCTGCTGAAGAATCCTAGCAATCATTTCGAGTGTGAGGCAGGATACACCATGGACAGCTCACCAGTCCACCACAAGTTCTCCTGACAGGTTTTCCATTAATATGTATTTTCAATAATAACCAAACCTAAAAGAAAAGAAAAATAAATAATTTTTAATTTACCAAATGTCTCTATAATAAATTAATCCAGACATACCCAAGATTGGGAATAACAAAAAAAATGGATAAGTGTGTTCAAACTTTTAACTGGTAGTGTTTATATAAACGTATGCTGAAAACTTAGAGCTGGAACTGTATACTGTTTTCTTCTCTTAGCTATAGGTATCTCCACAAAAGCACTTTAGAAAATAGATAGATAATAGATTGGTTTCAAGACTTTAAGGCTTTACCATGTGACCAGGAGATATCTTTATAAACCTCTTTAATGCTTAGAGTATTGAGGAAACAGATGTTTTATAGACAATATAACAGCTGACCAATGGTGCTGATGTGTTTACTGTTTTTATATAACCATGTTACCTCTCTGCTTGATAAATGCATTGTAATCCTCCAAAGATTGCTAGCTGTTTTGTGTTGCTAGTGGTATTGTTACACTGAAATGGCTGAGAAAAACAGTGATACTGTAATCCATCAAAGCTGATTCATCGTGATGTGGATTATGGCACAGCATCCTCCAGGGATGGCACAAAGAGCTAAAGAAACTATGCTTATCAGCAAAAAAAAAGCATTAGATGCAATTGGACAAATTTATCTAATGTTCTTAACTGGGATGTTCATTGAATTTAGGGGACCTAATAAAACAATGGCTGGAAGGGGATTTGCAGAAGTTCTTTCAATTTTTTTTCCTCTATCTTGATTATTAAGTCATACTCACATCTCTTTGCAGTGGGCTTGGAAGACAATCTTCAGTGTGTATTCATTGTAATCCATCATCACACCCTGTGAAGTCTAGCAACAGGAATCTTGAAATTTTGTTTCACAAATCTTTGTTGTTTGAAAGTAAAAAAAAAACTAATAAAAACCTGCTTTTATCAACTTTGAAACATTTCAAAACTAAGATCAAAGTTGTCAAACTCTGCTTTGGAAATGCTTATTTGTGCTTTTATTTCCTTTGTTTAGATTATTGCAATTCAGTTTTTACTTGTTTTAACAAATCTGAAGTCAAATGTATTCAAATTGTACAGAATGCCACAGCAAGGCTTTTAACAGGAACAAACAGAAGGGCTCACATCACATCGGTTTCAGCCTTTCTATACCTACCTGTCAAATGTAGAATTGATTTTAAAATTTTAGTATTGACATTTAAAGCATTTAATGGGCAGACCCCTGAATATATCTCAGAAATGTTAACTTCTCATTCTTCTGAGCGCTCCCTCTGTTTCTCGGGCAAGAACCTTCCTTAGGTCCCTAAGACCAGGTATAAGACTCAGGAGACCTGTCCTTCCAGGCTGTAGCTCCTAGACTGTAGAATGTCCTGCCTCTGTCTCTCAGAGAGGCCATCTCTGTTGATTCTTTTAAAAAACATCTGAAGATGTTTTTATTCAGAGAAGCTTTTAGTAGTCCTTGGTTGACGTTTCTAGTGTTGATTGTGTTTTATTCCTGCTTTGATTTATTTAAATTGTTACTATATTTGATTTTATTTTTGTACTTTGTGATTTAATCTGTGAAAGTTGCTATATAAATAAATTTTACTTGCTTACATACTGTGACAAAGTTTTATTTTTATAGCAATATTCATGTTTTTTTTAAATGATAATACTGATGCGTAGCTTAATAAAAACAATACATAAACTGTGTGAAGTCAGGAGGAGTTTGACTTTCCATCCCTCATTTACCTTTAGAAAATATGGTTCCCTCTGCTACAATGTCAAGAGCTCAAAGTCCTAAACTTTGGTTTTAAATAGACTCTTTAGGGTTCAGTTTATATTTAACCACATGAGATCACTGCATTTAACTTAGAAAAAACATATTTTGTTTTATTTATATATATATATATATATATATATATATATATATATATATTTACTTCTATTTTACTGTGACATTTGCAACAAATATTCATACGATTGCACAATATAATTGAGGTAAGAACAAGGCCTAAGCATTAAATAAATATATATCATTTTCTAACAATTTTCTTATCTGTCTTTAATAATACAAACAAACATCGTTCCTCCACTGGGACTCAGCGACAGGTAACACAGATAGTCTATTTGACAGCTGTTGGTTTGTGAACTTGCCTTGTTATTTTAAAAAGGCATTAATTTAACAGTTTATTTTTCTAACACTTTACTAAACTGTATATTGTGTTGGGAAGGTTTTGGACAACACTGATATTAAGTAAGCTTTTTTTTAAACAAGTGGATCCCTTCAAAATACACATTTTTCCTTGCAAGTTCCACCCTGTCTTAGCATTGTCTACAATGGAAAGATCTGTTATAAACATGCAATGTTGGCAACATGTTCTGTATTATGGCAGTATTGTTTGACTGCTGCATTCCTCAGTATTGTGGGAGTCACATCACATTTTTGTGCTTACTTGTGAAAAGCCTAGTTAGAAGTAGCATTTAATGATTCACTACAGAACTTTTGCAATTTTCTGAGAAATCTGCCACCTATTGACAGAAAATAAATTAAACATATTTCATCCAACCTGTACTGTGACCTTTGACTGTCTTATGCATTCTTTTTTCTTATTCTGTCTCTTTCATTCTTTCACTCCTCTGCCGTTTCTGCTGAATCAGTCACCATGCATGTTTAAAACAGCCAATCTCATTTACACGCAAGGTAGTGTATAAAGTGAAACTTGGCTGCATCCTTATGCGCTGTCCTGTAGTATTATTTGGTCTCTCATCCCATGTAGTTGCTGCTGGGTATAGACGGCTCCAGAAATGAACACAACAGATGTCACTTTCTCATCAAATGAGTTGGGTAATCAGAGTTTTAGGGTCAGAGGGTTATTTATTCCATCTTTAAGACTGTCATACCAAAAAAATATTTATTATTTCACATTCTGCATCCCTGAAGACATGTGCAATTATGATTTAAAAAAAAGCAAGAAATAAAGAGCAGACTGAACAGATTTCAACATAGTCACCATCATAAAAATGTCTGTGTGAATTATGACGCTTGTTTCCATAGGAATTGTTTTTGTCTTTTTTAATCACTTCTGTTAAAGGTCTGAGATTTTTAAATATATATTTTTTATCTTAACAGATTAGCAAATCTTGCAACACATTAGCTTCATTTCACCAAGACTCCCTCAGTGCAATAAAAGGTGGGGATAATGACTATTGTCTCATTTCAGGCATAGCTGGCAACCCAGTTCTCTTCAACGAAAATGGAGATGCCCCTGGGCGCTACGAGATCTACCAGTATCAGATCAGAAACCGGACAGCTGAATATAAAATCATTGGTAACTGGACGGACCAACTTCATCTGAATGTAAGCACAAATCCTTCAGTAAAGCACTTGTGATGGTAGTGGTGTTTGTTTGGAGCTATATTTGTGTTTTTATTAAATGAAAGAAAAAAAGAAATCCAAGAGGAAAAAAAAAATTTGAAAGGAAAAATATATATTTGAAATGAAAAATATATATTTGATAGTAATTCTTTTCACATTAATTGCAAAAAAATAATAATTGAGAGCAAAAAAAGTTTTTGAGATAATTATTATTTTTCAAATTAAAAAAAAAATTATATTTCTTTATAAAAAGTATTTTAAAAACATTTTTTACTCTCAAATAAATATTTGTGGAAATTTTACTGTAAATATCTTTTTTTTTTCTCTCAAAACTTTTTTCTTCTCGCTCTCAAAAGTTTTTGCTCTTGGATTTTATTTTTTTGCTTTCGGATTATTTTTTGCTCTCAACGTGAAAACTGTGCAGGAGGCGGACTCAGGCTGCTATTGGTTAGTCTCAGCCAGACTGACAGCTGGATGGGCCAATAAGAACCGCGTCACTCTGCGTCATGGTTCAGTCTGTATTTCCAGCAGCTTCAGGACCGACACCAGTAGCCTACACCTGCCACTGTGAACTGGTTTCTGATCTGTGCACTTATGACGTGCGTATAGGACTGGTTTGTATCCATACCAGAGATCCCCGCTTACAGCGATCTGAATGACGTGTCGGCTTCAATTAGCTGGATGTTAAGAAACATTGATCACAGTGGCAGGGAGAAGGTAGACCTATTGTCGGTTCCGAAGCTTCCGCCGTGATCCGAGCTGTAGAGATCAGTCTTAAGTACCGGTGTCGGTATGTTCGTGTTACATGGGTTTTGTGGTGGGAGAGACAGGCGTGAAGCTTAGTGACGCGGTTCTTATTGGTCCAGCCAGCTGTCATAATTACTATCAAATATATATTTTTCATTTCAAATATATATTTTTCCTTTCAAAAATTTTTTTCCTCTTGGATTTCTTTTTTTCTTTCATTTAATAAAAACACAAATATAGCTCCATATGTTTGCTGTTTAAATGTTCTGACAACTTTTTCTAAACTCTTTGATATAAATTTGAACTTCCAAAAGCATTTGTTTGTGTTTGGTTGTATCTTCAAAGGTGTAAACATCCAGAGGGTGGCAGAGGGTATGATTAACAGGGCAGACAATGATGAAAAGAAAGCCATTAGAAAGCTTAAGGACAGATATATTTAATATCCCTCCGGATGACACCACTAACTGAGAAAAACAATACCAAGAGAAGATACAGTGATGAAATAACAGCAAATTACATAAAGGAACTAAATAAATTATGTTGAAGAAGGCCCTGGGCAGAAAAATGTACAGCTGAGCAGCAGCTTCAGTCTTTTTTTTTTCTTCTTTGCCAAATTTTAACCTATTAAGAAAGAAAAGAAAAAAAAAATTGAAAAGATTTGCAAAGGGTTCCTGCTGTGAAACTTGCTAGTACCGTTTCTAATGCAGACTGTATTTAATTAGTGTTCTTTGATTTCTTAATTAAATGGACATTTAAAGACAAAGTTGCTGGCTTTGATGAACAGCAACAATTTAATAAAATTGATATCACTAAAAAAAGGTAATACTCTTTGAAATGAGGGATTTAACTTATCTTTAAGCTCTGCTTAGGTGAAAAGTAAATCCTCAAAGAGGAGTACTATCTTTAATTTAATTTATCTTTCAGTCCCAATTGATTGGCTTTTTGAAGACAAATATGTTGCAAAAAGAAAGAAACCCATCATTTTCCTGCAGAGCAAACATTACACTTCCACTTTCGTCTCACATTTTGCCCTTCAGATAATTTAACCTTCCTTTGAAACATCTTGCTGAATCTAAGAAGAATACTGATATGATGCATAGTTTGCCATTTTCCACACACCAGCAAAACAAATGCATAAAACAAAGTGTTCCTCACCCACAACTCAGAAATGAAAAACACTTTGGATTCTCCTTGACCTCCAGTGGCAGAGAATCTTTCTAAATCAATAAATATCACAACCTCAACGTGTCTCCATTTCACATGACATGTCACATTTGTACACTATATATGTCTAACAGTTTTATCTTGCTCACTGTGTCCTCCCATGTTTGTCCACTCTCCCTTATAGGTGCGTTCAATGCAGTGGCCAGGCGGTGTCCGTCAGATCCCTTCCTCAATCTGCAGCAAGCCCTGTCAGCCAGGCGAGAGGAAGAAGATAGTGAAGGGCATCCCTTGCTGTTGGCACTGCGATCCCTGCGATGGCTATCAGTATCAAGCGGACACCTATACGTGTAAAATGTGCCGCTTTGATTTGCGGCCCAATCGGAATCACACAGGATGCGTCCCAATCCCCATTGTTAAGCTGGAGTGGAGCTCTCCCTGGGCAGTCATCCCTGTGCTTATCGCAGTTGTTGGCATCATGGCCACATTGTTTGTGGTCGTCACATTCATCCGCTACAACGACACTCCAATTGTCAAGGCTTCAGGCAGAGAGCTGAGCTACGTCCTGCTGACTGGCATCTTTTTATGTTACGCCACAACATTCCTGATGATTTCTACCCCTGATGTTGGAATCTGCTCATTCCGGAGGATCTTCTTGGGTCTGGGGATGAGCATTAGTTACGCTGCTCTGCTTACTAAGACCAATCGCATTTACCGCATCTTCGAGCAGGGCACCATGTCTGTGAGTGCACCCAGGTTCATTTCTCCTGCATCCCAGCTTGTCATCACGTTCACCCTGGCCTCAGTGCAGCTGCTAGGGGTATGCATCTGGTTTGGCGTGGATCCATCCAAGGCCATCATCGATTATGAGGACCAGAGGGCACCTAATCCAGTGCTGGCCCTTGGTGTGCTTAAATGTGACATATCTGACTTGTCTCTCATCTGCCTCTTGGGCTACAGCATGCTGCTTATGGTCACCTGTACAGTCTATGCCATCAAAACCCGAGGGGTGCCTGAGACCTTCAATGAGGCCAAACCCATTGGTTTCACAATGTACACAACCTGCATCATTTGGCTAGCATTCATCCCAATCTTCTTTGGTACTTCACAATCCACAGAAAAGGTAAGGTTGCAATGGATTATAAAGGGAATTGTTTTTTTTTTTTTGCTTTTAGGTTCTTTACAAGATGTATTAATCTATTTATGAAATGAAATAAATATCCCTGTCAACTTTTTTGTAGCTACCCATGCCTAAGAAGAGACTCTTGTAAAAAAAAAAAAAAAAAAAAAAGATTCAACATTGTCTAATCTTAGCCACCTGTCATGTGGAGGAGTTAAATTGTAGCAATCGATATCTACGGCTGAGGCTGGGCACATGCATGGTGCTGCATCTTAAGCAAAAACTATTGTTGTGAATTATCCATCCATCCATCCATCATCTGTACTGCTTATTCTAAATCAGGGTCATGGGTTGCCAGCACACAATGGGCAGGAAATGGGATACACCTTGACAGATCGCCAGTCCATCACAGGACCTGTTGTGCATTACAGTTTTGTGCAATTAAAACAATATTTTTATTTGCTTTTTTGGAATAAAGTATGGCAGAAAATATTTTGACTTATACATAGGTTCATTATAAAATAAT
>JBAMIG010000003.1:10979087-10990539 GCA_037177335.1 Kiunga ballochi
TCTCACCTATTGTCACAGGCTGTGGGTTGTGACAGAAAGAATGAGATCCCGGGTTGATGGTGCTGCCATTTTTTTTTCTTTCTTTTTAAGGCAAAGCAGTTTAAAAATTTTATACAAGCCCTATATCCTTGCTGCAGGCAGCAATTTTGTTTCTTTACAACTGCTCCTACACCAAAATATTCATCCCAACATTAACTATAAAAGATATGTTTTTAATGTTTACTTTTTTTAGGTTGATTAAACAAACAAAAATGGTCAAACGTCTTTTTGAGCCTAAAGTAGAGTTTGAAATGTTATCTATTTTTCCTGATAAATGAACAAAAAAGATTCATCAAATGAACTAAGCAGAAATATACTCAGAAAATGTTCCATAAGTACAAGCTGATCAAACCAGGGAATGCAGGAAACAATGTTTAATCCAAACCTAAAACACAAAAGGAAATATAACTTGGCATGGATGAAACTTGACTTTAACTGAACTAGACGTGACATGACATTAAACAAAATGGCAGCAATTTGACAAAGGGGAATTTAATAATACACTGTAAACACTAACTAAACAGAGAAGGAAAAAAAAATCAAAATTAAACCAAGCGGAATAATAAACTGGAAAGCAGAACACACAGGGGAAGGAAACTACAAAATAAAAAGCTAAGCATGACAAGAAGGTTCATATTACAAGCCATTTTTTTAATAGCATTAACCACAGAACTGATCAAGTTGACATTTTAGGTGCAGATTAATCTCAGTGTTCTTTTGGTGCAAAAAAATTAAATTAAAATGAAAAATGTTTTAAATTAATTTGCAGGTCAGTCTTCAGATCAGAATTAAATCTAGAAGTAGCTGAAAGTTTCAAAGGATGACATTTTTAGGACGATCAAATGGCAATTATTCGATTAAAATATATTATATGATTATATTTAGGTTTTTTATGTTGATTTAAATTAAAGAAGGCAACATAGTGTTTTCTCTTCCTTTGTAATTCAACAAGTTACAGTAAAAGATGTGGCAGAAATTCTTCTTAAAACCCATCAGAGGGAAATATATCTGTAAAGCTTCAATTGTCAGTGATGCATCATGCAGCAATGGAATAATGGGTTTAGTAGAACACAAGAGTCTGCAGACGTTTGCAAGTCATCGCTCCTGTATTTATGCACTACTCAAGGTCTCAGCCTATACTTTCCTCTCAGCCAATCCCCCTGCACACGGGCAGTGTGTACATGGAAAAATTTGAAGTAGTCTACCTCACCTCTTACTGGGTAACTCTGGTCCTTGAGGGCTGCAGTCCTGCAAATGTTAAAAATGTTCCTGCTGAAACACAGCTGACTCAAATCAGTATGAAATTAGCAAATGTGTAGAGTTTGATGTTAAGCTCTGCACTAGTCTGTTTTTTAGGTCTGATGTATGTCAGGTGTGTTTCTGCAAGGAAAGTACCAACACTTGCAGGACTGTGGGCCTTGGGCATCGAAGTTGCCCATCCCTGGCCAAAAGTAACCCTCATCTGGAATCGGACTGGAATATGCAGAGTATAGAGACATGATATGAGGGCGATTTGTCCGCCACTACTCTGAGATGAAACTAAATCATAGAAATCACATGAAGATAACAGTAAATGATAGAAAATAACTTCCTTGAATAAATACCTAAAAAATCTAATCAAAGTTAACATCTGAACATTGAATGTTTAAAGGGGTTTATGAATGAATAAATGAATGAATAGATGAATGGAGATACTATTGTCATTGATCCAGCACAAAATAATTCTGTTCCAGTACATATTCAAACAGGATCAGGATTAATGAGGCAGTACCCCATGAGGATCACCTTTTAAACCAGGGGTGTCCAAAGTCTGTCCTTGAAGGCCGCTGTCCGGATGATTTTTGATGTTTCCCTGTTCCAACACACCTGGCTTTCATTAAATGGTTACAAAAACCAATGAAGTTCAGCACAATGACTGCTCAACTTGAATCAGTTGTGTTGGACCAGTACATGGAAATTCTGCCTGATTGTGGGCCTCCAAGTCCAGAGCTGGATACCTCTGTTTTAAAGAATAAACAATCTAATGTCTCTTTTGGCTCTGGTAATCTGATGAGCCTCTCTAATAGAGTATTGATATGATTTGGATAAACTTTTGCATAAAACAATAATCAAGAAATCTACAAAAAGAAAAAAAAAATCAATGGCAGCACCCAGATTTTAAACTCTTACTGAAAATCTCTGAAAAGCAGCTAAATCCCCAGAACATGGTACATCTTGGTTTTCTTCTAATCTTCATACCAATAAAAGTGCTCTGCACCACCGTGTCACTGACACTCTGGATGTACACAAGTCAAGTAAATAATGACTTCAGCAAATGAGTCAGCAAAAATTATGCATGTGATGTCCAAAATGCTTGTCTTCTGCTTGCCTCAGGCAGGAAAAGATTTTAATCAGTCATTTCTATCAGCAGAGATGCCTTCACTCCATTTGGCCTGAACTTTAAGGGAATAGAGCCTTTTGTCACACATTAAAACAGCATTTCCTCCATTCTTTAAATACAAGCAGTAAACTGTTTTCTTTCACACACATATATAAAAAAGCTGACACCGTGTTTACCAGTCAGCACAAGGAACAGAAGTGAATATAAAATGTCTGACGATGCATTGCTGTGACAATATCACAATGTTGAGGCCCATTTGCCTACAACAGTTACTTGTAAACAGATGCAGGAGAATTAATGCTATTCAAGCTTTAGGTTTCAGCAGAGGGTTAATTGGGCTTTTTGTTGCAATAAATGGCATGAAGGCAAAGGCAGAATTGATAGCCGGCAGCAATTTATCCTGATGGGGTTAACGTTTACAGGGGCTTTACAGTGCATGGCTATTTCAATAAGAGCCATTCGTCATTGTCATCGCTTGTGTGGATATGTGGCTTGATGAAATTGAAGAAAAAAAATCGTGTCTTGGGCCAGCTCCCACAACAACCAAAATCTGGTAGCAATATGTCAGGATTTATCTGCTCCACCTCAGCAAATCGGCAAACACGCGATCTGGGGAGACAACTGGAAAGTTATGTTCTGACAGCTGCAGAGGTGAGGTTGCTGTAGGTAATCCATGCAGGCAGAGATACAGTCAGAGAGCAGCAGACCTTTTTTTTTCTACCAACAATAATTCAACACTGCTGCAAGAAAACTGTAAAACGTTGAAGCAGATATGTGTTTTATCAATTATGAGACATTATATCTTATTCTTTTTAGACAAGGAAACCCTCCAATGTTTAAATGTCTTGTTTTCCTTCCCCTTTATCTGAGTCTAACACCCACCTTCTGATTTCTTCTCTTTTAGCTTTCTCAACAAAGCAGACCTACATCAGCTACAGCAACCATGCAATCTAAAGGACAAAGGTTCTTATCGTGATCCAAGATAACCACCTCAGTGGAGAGTAAAAATACATGTGATGAAATTTCACACAGCTTAAAAAAAAGAAGTAGAGGATGTGTCATTGTGCAGGTGGAGATCACAGAAGCCCAAAGACGTGACATGGTGAGCAGAGACCCCAAAGAGTGGCAGGGATGGACAAAACCGATAACTACATTTTTAAGGTTCCATCTCCTGTAAGCCTCACAAGAATACATCAATAAAAAGAGAGAAAAATACTTGCATGGCAGAGGCCTAGAGACGGAAGGATGAAGCTTTCTTGTGGAGTGTTTACATTTCAGCTACACCCTCTTTCAAAGACTCCTGTCATCTTGCACAGTGTTGACTGGAGCTCAGCTCAAACATGTTTCAGGCGTTCTTAATGTTATCTTAAAATCCTCTCAACGCATCACAAGGGATTAATCAACACAAAATAAGGCATGAAAACATGATCCATGGATTTCTAAGAGGGGCTTGTGTTTGTTGTTCCTTTTTAAATGTATTCCAGTCGCATGAGTCAGACGACTGGAAATGGCGGGGGGGGGGATCATCTCAACAATGCTGCGGATCTGGACCAGACGATATGTATTTCTCAGCCTCCCACTGAGTTAAGAAGAACAATTGCGTAAATAAGAGGGTCTCTGCCAACTTTGAGCATGCCAGTTTCAACATCCTGTGTTGTGTTGTTTAAAGAATAAAACTAAGAAAATAGAGAAAAAAATATCTTTGGAATGCTTTTAAACTCTGTTGAAGCGTTGTTAAGATTTGTTTGGGCCTGAGCCTATCGTACCTTAAACCTGTTCTCAATTGGTAAAGGTCTAGTGAGTGATTGTTTATCTGTGCTTCAGTGAGGTCATGATTTGTATTACCAGCTGCAAGGCTGCCACTGCCCTCCGCATACCTGTTTGTGCTTTGAAACAGTGGCTCGTGGTTTAAATATTACACATTTTATCCAGGGGATCTCACTGTAAGCTGTCATCCAGGATGACCCTCCCATCACTGCCATCTATTCTCTTGGTCACCTGTGCAAAATGTAAGATTGAAGCTTGGTTGTAGACGTACATTAGTGCAGGAATTAAGATGAAGTATGCCCTTGAGAGGATCATGCAGTTCACCCTGAGGGTGATATCAGTAATGGGGCTGCTACTAAGAAAATTCATTAAGGTACATCTCATGATAAGGAAGAGGTGTTGGGAAGTCTTAAGGCTTATTGCCAATAAAAATCTAATTGCTAAAATACACTTTATCTCTATCAACCATCCTGAGCTCACTGAACAGAATAATATTTGCCTTTGTGCGATATAAAAGCCCTTCTAATGTCTTGGGGAAAAATGTTGTGGGGTCATTTGTATTGTGAATTCAGTACTGCTTCTCATGCCTTCCCATCCTGCTGTGTTACTTTAAACACCGTTTGTGTTGCAGAATAAAATGTGAGTGCTGACCAAATTCAATGGTAAGTTAATGTATGTTATTAAATAGATCAATGATGTCTGCTTTATGTCCTGACAAATCCTAAAATTGGGAAAAATGTACAAAAAGATACAGTGCCTGGCCAATTGACTATGTATTTGTAAAACCTCATGAAAAACTATAGTGTGTGAAGCATGTTTAGTTTTTTTTTTATACAAAATTTATTATTTCTATTAAAAATGTTTTCAAACTTCAACATCAGGGTTTTTGTCAAGTCGTGTGAAATGTTTCTTTGTAAAGACAGAGTATATGCATCAACAGATTATTTTCATTGTTTGGTCTTTTCTTGTATGCTGCATAATCAGCAACAGTCACACCTTCGCAGCACATTTGCGCAAACCTGCATATTGTTTTATTCCTGCTGTAAATAAGTGTGATTAAAAGCGAATTTTCATCCCTGAAGGCAAGAAGACAATGCTTGCCTTCTCCTGAATAATAGGTTGTCACAATTGCTCCGATAATAGCAGCTGAAGGAATAGTTGGTTGAAGGAAACATGAAATTATTTCAAATAATGGGTTAGCCTCTACTTGAATTTAAGGCCTCAGTGTGCAGCAAGCTCTCTGCAGCCATCATCTTCTCCACGCCTTCCCGGTCCTGTGCACACCACACAATGGGCTTGGAAATAACAGTTGTTGCTTAGCAAGCGTGTTGAATGCATGCCTGAGTGCTAGATTACAGCAATATGCACAGTGAATGTGCATTATCTACCCACAGTACAATGAAGAGGCTGCGGAGGTTCATTTCACAAGACTACAGGTTTGTGCATTACACACAGTCAAAAGTCCGGTCACTACATTTTTATTTTTGAGATTTTGTTTGAACCAAATTACTACCATCTTTCTTTTTAGTGAGAAGTAAAATGTACACAGTATTATATAAACCAATTCCTTTCAAGTACACAGAGGATATGCTTTTGGGACATGGGATAAGCTATTGGTTTCCACTCTCTTGCTAAAAAGGAAAACAGTGAGACATAAAAATAAGTAGCATATTGTGTTGTTAGACAGTCTGCTGTTTTCTGTTTTTTCCCCAAACCATTTTATTAAAAATTAAACTAGAACACTCAGATAAAGCACAAAATGCTATTTATTGGGAAGAAATGTAAACATAATTTTAGTGTTCTTCTTCAAAAACAAAATACCCTTTACGGCTATTTGGAGTTTAAACTCACCTGGTTCTTCAGTGTCTAAACTCCAAATTGTGTAGAAAGAAAGTTAGTGTGCATTATTCCATTAACAGCTTATCTCTCTGTTTTCCAACAAGACTGAATGAGAGCAACTTTTACTCCATCTGAATAATGTATAAGACTACTTGTAATGGTACTTGCTAACAGTGGCCGAACACATGCATGTGAGAGGACAATCATGATGACATGACAATCACAGGGTTTAATGCACACCGCTCAGCTGTGGTTTAGTAGACTGAAAGACACAAATGCACAGATTGAAGACTAAAGGGTGTATCTACTCAACTTGGGATTTATAAAAAACCCTCACAATAGAAACACACAACTATTACACGACACTGCTGTTGATGTGATGCTATGCTGTAAACATTTAGAAGGTGCTAAAAAGCCTTATTTGGAACAGCCGAGATCTTTATTTCAACATGATTGCCTTTGCTCACTTCACATATCAATAAGAAACATTAGGTTTATTCATCACTAAGAGGTAGATCACAGAGCAATAAATATTTGAGATGTATCTTGTACAACTTATGTCAAAGCCAATCATCTTCTTGTAATATTGCTCCTACAGTTATTTGAGCTTTAGCAAGTCAAAACTAGTATTTTCTATTAATTAATCAATCTGGATGTGACTGCATTGAATTGAGGTTGGAGAGTTGATGCCAAAGCGGTTCTCGTGCAAGTATGCGTAGCTGAGCAGATGAAATGTTTATCCACCAGGCTTAGTACTTTCCCATGAGAACCTGAACACAGAACAATACAGCTGCCCTCAGGTGACAGAATGAGCGCAGGAGTGCATTTGTCTAGAATTGAGCTCCCACTATACTGCAGGACTGAGGGATGCATTGCCGTAATGTTTTCTCTGGGATGCTGTGAGTGAGCTCTCTCAGCTGTGCAGCAGTACCACTGTTTCCTATCACAAAGCTGACAGGTACTGCTTTGCCATAAAAAGTCCGATCTGGATGCTGCATCTGGGGTGAGGTTTGATCAATTCACTCTCGAATGATGACAGAACAGACTGTGAATGTCTATATGAGCAAGATGTAAAGTGATTTAAAAATGTATTAAAATGCATGAAAATCAGCATCACACATGCTCTTAAACTATCAGCTGTCATTTCATTCATCTTTTGTCTTAGTGATGACGGCTCCCACTGTAAACCCACCACACCAGCACATACACAGTGCATATACTATGTTGCTAGGAAACAGTGCTTCATGAATATCTTGCTGTTATAGCACAATCAAAGTGGTGCCGTTCTGACAGTTCACTGACTGTGTGAAAGCAAAATGATTAAAAAAAATCACTTCTCAGTACAGTTCTGTTTGTAATGTATGACAATGTGACCAGCAAGGTGCTTTAATTCATGTGATGCATCATTATTTGACACATACTTTTGTTCAGTGGCTTTTTAGTCCTAATTGTTTTATTTTTCACTTTGTGCAAATATCAACGGACATGGAATTTCAAGGACAGAGTGGAGTATTTGGTTACTGCTAATATAAATGTCCTCATGTTTCATTTGGAGGATACAGGCGCGAAAACCTGAGGCAAATAATGAAGTTGCCAACACATGAGGAAACACAAACTAGTAAGATTTTCTATAGCGGTGTCTGTCTACTGAAATACAAATGAAAATAGCATTTAGCCAAACTGTAACTAGTGTCAGTCACCATTATAAAAACAAAAGTAATGAAAAAAAATGCTTGTGTTCTTGTGTTTTTATCAAATCATACGAGTTTAAGATGCATTATCTTCATAAAGGCCAACTTTGGGAGATCAAACAGAATTTATGAGTGCTCACTACAAACAGTAGTCTCTGCAAACATGTGTTCTTGTGTTTTTGAAGGTGAGCTAAGGTTACATGACTTTTAAAAAATCCAAAATAAATAATTTTTTATTAAAGATAAAAACTGAACTGAGATTTAGAAATTATTTTTATTCACCTTCTGTTGATTTTGCTTTATGGTACTTTTTGCTTCAACAACATAAAGAAGCACATAGGTACCGTTTTCACTTTAATTTTGATTATATTTAAAAAGTAACAACACAAGCAGACCACTCTGCTTTTTAGCTGAGAAGGAGAAGAAATATAATATCCAAAAGATGGGAGAAATGAGACTGGGCAGTGCAATTTTACATTATCCTATACAAAAACTAAGATTTGTCATAGATTTATAATTTTATTTAATGTAATAATACTTTATATAAATTGTCTAATGAGTAACAACTTGATAGATAATTCAGAATTTAATAATTGAAAGGGTACATAGAAGAGGGATGAGTTTAAAGTTGTGTGACAGTGTCTTCCTTCTAAACACAAAGAAAAGAATACAGTATGTGATGAATTTTCAGCCATCAGGTGAACAGAGAAAAAGCAGGATTTGAATCTTAGATATTCTTTAAAAGTGAGCCAAATCTTAAAAAAATGTTCAAAAGATTTTAAAAGGTACATCTGTAGCCTAAAATTGTTCTAACTTTGAATTCTTAGTTTGTTTAGCACCCCACAGTCAATGTTGGGAATGTACAGTAGGTGTTCATTTACAGTGTTGTGGGTTTATTATGTAAACACAGACGTCCTTTACAGAAAATCCAAAATCTCAACTAAAAAGCTAAGTTAAACAAAATTAGAGCCATAAACAACTTAAAGATCAAATAGTGTGTATGTGTGTGTTCCTTGATATAAAAAAATAAAAAGTTTCTAAAATAACAAAACAAGCATACCACTTTGCTTTATTTGGTTAAAAAAAAAGTTCCTGGAGCACACCTGAAGTCTGAGGTCAGTCGCAGCTGTTAAGACAGTCCAAACACCAAAGAATCCAGAAGTGGATAGGTGGACAACATCCTGCAACTGAGGCAGTGACTCAAGATTGTGTGTGTCTGTAAATGTTGGTCATGTGAGCGATTGCGTGTGTGCAGTGAGGTGTGCGAGCGTGAACCCATTCACAGTTCATCTTCCGGCCACATTGCTATGGCAAACAGGAGCAACTTGGGAGGAGCTGGCAGGGTTCATGTCTCATTTCAGGTGGGAGGGGGAGAGGTAGGGGCAGAGTCATCATATCTGCATTGTATTCCACACGAGAACAACTTGTCTAGTCTTTAGGTCTGTAGGGGTCAGATTCAGATAGCAGTTACTTTTACTTAAAAGTGCCAGACAGAAAACTTACTTCTTTACTGACAAACACAGTGCTCCACCATTTGGATCCTGGATCAGTCCTGTCCAACCTGTCGTAAGTAGGTCACCTGAGTCTGTATGGAACCTTTTAAGGACAACATCCACAGCCGCCCCGACCGTGGACGTTCAGTTGCTCCCATTGCAGTGTCACCGGTGTGTGAATATGAGAGTGTTTGTGTGAGGGCAATGGGGGGAATGTACAAATCACAATCACCTCATGTTGAGCATGCCAAAGGATGAAACTCACATGAAATGATGCAATATAAGAAGCATGCATGTGAAATTCCCACAAAATTTTCCAGAATAAATGTTATGAAAATGATTAATGTTTAACAAACAAGGATATGAATTGATCGGTTCTCTGAGGAACTAAAAGTAAGCCTCTATCTTATTCAGAGTATCAAATTACTCTCCATTCAGACACCTTTATTTTTTTTCTTTAATATTATTATAAAACACTACAGCATAGCTAATATATGTACATTCCTCTTTTAATTTTACACTTCTTACCTGTATGACTTTTGACTGAACATCCCAGTTACATATTTTCAGTTCACATTTTCTTGTTTTTATTTGTCTTTCATTTGATTCATTAAAAAAAAGAAGTCATATTTATTTAACCCGTAAATGTCTGTCAGATTTCCTTGGATTATAGTTAGGTTTGATTCAAGGGAAATCTTAGCATCCTGGAACTGATTGATTTATGTTATCATTGGTTATTTTAGCTTCATAAATAGATAATGTTTTTTTTTTTCCTTTTGACTATAACTTAAAATTAAAGGATGATGCTCAAAAGTAAAGGTTATTGATCATAATTAATTATGTTATATGTCATAATAACATTATTGTGCTGTTACTTTTTTTATTTAGTATAGTATAAACATACTATACAAAGAAAAGTGCAATTACCAGCATTATATATTGCTTTTCAGGACTATTATCAGTGATATTTTAACTCTCCTTTTACAAACAGATTTTATTATGACTCATTTCATCATGTCTGTAGCTGTTTTCCACTTTGTTCTTTTGACAGTATGCAACTGTCATGCACAGTAGATAAAGATATCATTAGAGATTTCATTTTAAAGGTGAAAGTTTTAGATATAACACAGTTGTCTGCCTGTAACATGCAGGGAGTTATCATATTAACAATGGAGTCCACTGAAAGATGTTTCTAATTGAGCCCAGGGGAAAAGGAGAAAACAGACAAGCGCTGTATATGGATCTTCAGGTTTAAGAAAGACACTTGAATAATGTGTTTCCCTCAGGGCGGGAAAGAAGAAAAAATAAGTGTGAGTAGGTGGGTTAAGCCTTTGCAATGAAACTAGGCCATCCTAACAAGGGCTGGGAAAGATTGTGACAGCACAATACAGTTTAGCAATCACCCTGGGTATCACATTCACAACCAATATTGCTTCTGTTTTTCCAACTCTCTCCTTTACGCTCTGGTGACCTGAAGTGCATTCTGTTGTGTGGTTAATACAGGAATACTGTATAACTTTTGGTGGTCTGACCCCAGACTACACTGTACACAACTGTGTGTATCATGGCAACATCTTATGCTTGGAAAAATTTGGTACCACAAAACATCATGTGTGCAGTTTTTTTTCTTTAATATTTAAGGCAATTTTCATATTTCATACCAGCAGTACATCCACTTCTTAAAAGCCAATTATACTATCTGCAAGAACTTTGTTCTTGTTTTTATTTTTGTTTGTTTTTTGGTCACAGGAACAACAAAAAAAAGTTGATCAGGATCTGTAGAGTTCATTCTTCATTAGAACCTTTGTTATCAACAGGGTGGGATGTTGCCTACAGCCTGTCTGTGTCTAAAACATTTTGCAGAATTTTTTATATTCCCTCACCACCTTAAACAACTGTTTATTAACTTTTCCTTCACATAACTAAGAACAGAAGTGACAATTTTCAATTTGATGTTTTTAATCAGGCCCATCTCAAATGTCAGAGCAAAATTCAAGCTTTTCATGGAGAATGTAACAGATTTTATCAATTGCAACTTCTACAAGCAACTATTTTTTAATCTCCATGAATACATGTACTGTATATGCATACGATCATGTATTCCCTTGATTTACATAATCTGTTTGATACATGCATGTGTAAGTATGTTTATGTAGAAAATTAGTGTTTATGTACAGGACTGTCTCAGAAAATTAGAATATTGTGAAAAAGTTCTTTATTTCCTGTAATGCAATTAAAAAACA
>JBAMIG010000003.1:11007029-11017501 GCA_037177335.1 Kiunga ballochi
TCGATGTAATCTGTCAGGCTGGCCAAATCTTCTTCGCTTTGCTCCAGATTGTACCTTTTAAATAAACTTTAATTCTCATTAGCGTTTTAGAATATATTTACAGCATTAAAGAGTGTAATTTAACAGATTTGCATTGGAAAAGTTTGTGCGTGCGCCGTGAGTGCCTCTTCCGTCTCGCCGGAGCTGCGTCACTTACCGCATCACTTACCGTCTTACTCCGCCTCCTGGTCCTCTCCGCCTCCTGGTCCAGAGTATCAGTGTTAAGGATGGGGACGCTTAATTTTTAACATCTATACTTGATCCTAGTAGTTGAGGTATAGTAGCTTATTCCCGCTTACCTGTGTTGCATTGCTGTAGGTACACACTCTGGCAGAAACAGCTGTAAACGTTTCCAAAATCTGGTCAAGAGACACAACACAGATTAACCTCAGGCTTAATCAAGTTTATTTACACATTGAAAAGGCCAACATGGGACTCTCTTGCAAGCAAAGGGGCTGCACTAATTGCTATAGTTTTTGGCAAAAAAAATGCACATTTACAACAAAGCAGACATTTTCGCGTGCACACTATTTCAGAACTCATGTGCTTTGCTCTCGCTCATATATTCATATGCTTACAATGCTGTCTCAGTCATTCCACCATTTCGTAAGCTCTCACTCTTAAAGAGGCTATACCATTCTTATAACAGCCCTGTAAACATTAACTATACATATTTATCATGATACATAGTTTTCTTCTGTAGTCCCTCTATAAAATATTCAAGTCTTAAAAATAGTTGTCAACTATATGCACTTTTCCAACCACCGAATTCGTGGTGCACATTCCTAATGTGTCATAAACTTTGTCACCTCCAAGGGGGCCTAAACTCTTAAAAGGAGCTAGGCGCTTGGTGAACACAGGAGCCTGGGTGTGTTGCTTTGTGACACAAACTAGTTCTCGGGACATGAATATTGCCTTCTGTCAAAGTAAGAGCCTCTACTGGTGTGTGAGGTGAATTAATATTACATAGATATAGTTGGGCTCACCTCCAAAAGTTTGAGAGCTGAGGTTTTTTTTTTTTTTTTTTTGTTGTTTTTTTAGGGCTGCCAAAAGAAAGAGGCATCACATAGCCTACAGTTAATTCATACTATTATTATGTTTTAACAATTCATTCAAAATATTAGTTGTTCTGCCTATTTAGTTGTGTCCGATGCAATGTACAGAAACCAATTGAAAAGTGAATATACAAGCAGAAACTCTAAAAAATGATACATCCGTAAAAAAAAAGGTCAGGTTTATTAAACATAGGTTTATAAAAAAATGGGAGATCTTTAATCATTGTATTTTTTCTGTTAATCACAGTTCATCTTAAAATGAACAATAGAGCTTAGGACTTTTTTTTCCATAAACCTAAACATTAGCACCACCACACTGTGTTGATCTAATCATAAACTGCTGATACAAATAAATTAAGCTGGTTAAGTGAATAAATTACTCAACCAAAATAAAAGAGAAATATACCAAATATTTATACATTAAATGTTCCAATTTAGGAATGCCCTGAGAAATCATATCCTCTTGGCCCATCATTGACTTTGTCATCTATTAGTGTCAGTGCATTTATAATTTGAGTTTGTATATTGTATAACTAGCATCTTATTTATCCATCCTGCGTGAATAAGAATGTTCCTGCTAGGAGTCTTTTTTTTTTTTGTTTAATTGAATGCTGCTGAATTTTTCAACTTCTCTTCAGAAATCCATCCATCCATTATCAACAACTTACCCAAAGTTGGATCACAGGAGCAGCAGCCTAAGAAGGGAAGCCCAGACCTCCCTCTCCCCAGTCACATTTGCCAGCTCATTGGGGGGGATCCCAAAGTCTTCCCAGGCCAGCCGAGATGTAAAAAGTCCAGTGTGTCCTGGATCTTCCTCAGAGCCTCCTCCCACAATCACATTTCCAGAACACCCTACCAGAGAGGTCTCCCGGAGGCGTCTTTACCAGATGCTTCAAATCACATTTCCAGTGTCTCCAGTCTTTATACGCAAGAATAGAAAGTACATAATTTGTAAAAAAAAAAACATGGTGTTTGCACCATTAATATTTAGTTTGATAGAAAAGATTATTAAGTTATTTTGTTAAAGTTTTATTGTACATCACAGCTTGCTACATATAAGATTTTTTTGTGTTTGCGATAACTGATCCAGCAGAGTTAGCACACGTAAATGTTAGCCAGGGACGTTTTTTTGTTAATGGGCAGGGTGGACAATCGGCTATTTTATTTGGAGGCGCTCGAGCGCTCTTAAAAAAAATAAAAAAAAAAAAATCACAGACTTTTTGGACTAATACCGCTCATTTCACTGCTGTTGAGTCACCTGCTTTTCGTGTATTTCCAGCCAGCCTACACCAAATTAATTTCGACTTTATGGTAAAGCTAACTGCAATGTGCCTCACACATGAAAAGGAGCACATCTTTGAATTTGACATGTAATCAAATTGATTTCATATATAATTAATCCACCAAACCTATGCAGGTGTACACATTTCATCATATACTACTTGTACAAAAACAAATAGAATTTTTGTCTGACTTTGGAGTAGCTAGAGTAAAATGTGTTTTCACATAATTAGTCCACCAAACAGACACAAAACGGAGACCCTGGTGGTCCAATCCTTGTTGCAGAAGCTGAGGAAGTACAACGTATTCTGAAAGCATTGAGGCTGAGCTGGTGCACAAGGGTTCCTGGTGGACATAGTTGGACTCAATTTGATGCATGGCTTAGGCACTAAAGGCAGTCTACACAAGAAGGGATGGACCCTCTTTTATTCTGGAGTTGCTCCCCGTGAAAGGCATGAACAGTATGCCATGAACTTCAATATTAGCTAGAAAAGTCCTCAGCGGGTCAAAATGGATTTTATGTACACATTAAGAATCAGGGTTAAATAAGGGAGTTTTTTTTTTTTACTAATCTGAATGAAATCCCATGCCCATCTACCAATTTCCCTAGATTTATTAAAGCAAATTAAGTGTCCAGAGAAAATGGACAGATAATATCTCTGTTTATGTGGTAAAGATCAGTACTGCAGCAAAATGCTGGTGAACAGAAGATGTATCTTAAGTTCTTTATTATGAAGTGACTTGACTTGGAGCAGAGTCATGAGAGTTTATTAGGAATTTGACCTATCACTAAGAAAATATTTTAAAGATTGTTGTGCTTAATAAGTATGAATACATTTAAGAAGTACAAGATGCCATAGAACATGTATTAGTCCATTCTAGGATGCAGGTGCTTGCTCAGGTGATTCACCGCTGTCTGTCACATCCTTAGAGAATGTCCCTGCTGCTTTTATTCAATGTGATCTTGTGTCCTTGAAGCTGACTAACTGCTTTCCTCCTGTTCTAATAAGTGTAGACACTAACAAGGAACAAACAGCAGAAGATGAAATTAATGAATCTCATCTCATGAAGTCATGATTCACAATCACCAGACATAGGTGGGTGAAGCACATGAGTAATACTTTCCATATCCTTGTAAATTACTGTCAAATTGCCTTTCATAAAGTTTGCATTAATCATGAAAAATGTAGTACAAAGGTAACATTAAGATCCTTGAAAAGGTTTTATATGTGCGTAAAAAAAACACATTATATATGATTGTATGTGCGTGCATGTGTGTCTGGGATGGTTTAGGTTTATCACAATTATACTTTGGTCTTGCTCTTTACAATTATTTTCTTGTCTTATACTGACGCAGTTTTTGCTTCTACCGTAAGTACATCCACGACAAACTTGTAAAAATGTGTCAACACTAAAAACATGATGTAGAGGAAATGTAAGTGTTTGTAAAATGATAGGCGCAGAAAGGGCTTCTTATGACCAGTGGACTAAGTGTCTAAGAAATGGAGAAAATGCCAGTGCCGAGTTAATTCAAAACTTTCTTGAAGGAAACATCTGTAAGGGCTTTTCTCTAATGATAATATACATTTTTCTTGTCTTTTTCAGTTTAGCTGGAAGAGTGTAGAATAGGTGAAGCATGACCGCATGTACAGAATGACAAGTGGAGAGCCTGAAGAGATTTCTTTGCAATGAAGGCTACAAAAGCATAATATAGAGGTTTTGCCAGCCTTTGACCTTGAGGCTACAGTTGTCATTCTCACTAACTCACATCAAAAAGATTTGGATAAAAAATGCTTTAAATTCATGTAAATGTTAATCTGATCAACTCTACAACCATTTTTATCCATTGCCCATCTGACTTAATCTGATAATTTAAAAGCTGTGTTGCCTTTTCATCATTCAGACACATTTAGGGAGGTTTGAAGTTAGACACACCAGGCCAGATGACTAATAGTTACTATGATAGGAAGTGAGAGACTGTGCAACCATTGTTGTTCTCGTTCTTTTTTTCTTATTATTGGCTGTTTTCAGGGCTAAAAACACATCAGACCACAGAAAGTATTAAATGAATAATTTTCCACATAAGAAAAATGATCCACTCGTGTGTGTGTGTGAGTTTTTCCTTCCTGTCTAATTTCAAGACTTGTCTTTATTCTGTATCACTGGTCATCTATCATAACAAAAAAAAAAAAAAAAGAGCTCCCAAGGAGAAGAATACTTTAGTTCAGACTGAGTTCTGTAAAGCAGTAGTCAGTAAACTTGTTCATTTCTTCATTTCCTCTTCAAGACAAATGCAACACCTTCGTGTTTGCACTTTGTGCATATTTTAGTTGTGCAGCAAGCTGCCTTAATTATCTTTAAAAGCTCTGTAACTACAAAAGGCGATTATTATTTTAAATAGCTTGACAGCATCAAATAGTCATTCAATCGTTCTGATTTAAAGAAAGCCTTTGTGGTCCATCAAACCATAGTGAAAGGTGAACTTTTCAGACATGAAATCCCCCACCTTTTTGGCAAAATCTGCAGTTTTGAATCCAAAATAGATGACCCACAGGAATCCTGTAGGTCAGATGAAAAAAAGAAAAATGTGGAAGGGTGGGTCAACTTTGGTTTTATACAGAGAGCCTTGCTAAACCATAGTGTGCTGTGATCATGCATGTGTGCCAGAGAGGAGCCTGGAATTGAACAAGACATTTCCCCAACAGCACTACAAAACTTCCTGCTTTATGATTGGTTTAAGATGACCGGAGCATTCACAAGCTGACCTGAGGGCAGAAAACAGGTACGATGCATTTGCCAATTTGGTTTGGAATGATCAACTCAACAATGAGGCGGATGCTGAGTCAGCTTGAGAGGCTAAAAGTAAACAGATTCGAGACTGTAACAATTGTTCAGCTCAACTTAATTGAACTTTATTAGGTCGCACCAGTGCCACTAACATTTCTCAGGTCTAGAGAAAATATAGATTACCACTCTTAATGTATATCTGTGTACTCTGTTTCCACTTAACTCGATCTGTCACCATGATTAAAATATAAAAAAGACAAACCCAGAGAAGACCGCCACAAAAGACCACCTGCAATGTGAAAATAATACGGATAAGAATAGAGAAAATTAAAATTAATAGTAACACTTTTGCTTAGGCTATATATAGTTGCTGGAAATTTCCTTATAAGTGGTTGCTGTCATGGCCTATTATCATCCATAATTTAAAAGTTTTTAATCTGAAGGCTGCATGATGGCTCAGTTGGTTAGGCCTCACAGCAAAAAGGTTACTGGTTCGAGCCTCGGCGTGGGGCCGAAATTCCATAGTGGGATAGGCTGCTAACATGGTAACGTTTATCAGCCAGAATATTGATTCTTCACAAGAAACAGATGTAGTTCTTTCAATTTTTCTAGAGCTGCATAGTCTCTGATTTATTTTTTAAATGACCTTATAGTCACTGCTAAAGTTCTGTACAAATAATCCAGGTCAGTTCTGGCGTTGTCACACATATGGGGGCAGTTGTTCAGTTGTTCAGCTACTTTGCTTCATGTTGCTCAGACAGATTATCCATCCATGCATTTCCTACTACCTACTCCCTGAATGGGGTCGAAGGGGGCTGTAGCCATTCCCAGCTGACATTGAGTGAGTGGTGGGGTACACCCTGGACAGGTCGCCAGTCCATCACAGAGCCAACATATATAGACAAACAACACTACACACACACTCACTCCTATTGGCAATTTAGAGTCTCCAATCAGTCTATCCCCAAGGTGCATGTCTTTGGACTGTGGGAGGAAGCCGGAGGTACCCGGAGAGAACCCACGCTAACACGGGGAGAACATGCAGACTTCATACAGAGGTTTGAGCCCGGCTCACACCAAGGCTGGTTAAGGTTACTTTTTGGATCTCCCAGAACAAAACCCTTAATTAAATGTTTTTGTATGGAATCAGATTTGTTTCAAAAATTCCAAGCAAAACTTTTAAAAACTCAAGCAAAAAAACAAAATATAAACCAAAACTTTCCAAAACTCAAGCAAAATACATTATCTCAAAAAAAAAATTATGAATCATCATGAAAACTTTTATTATAAACTTGGATTAGTTCATTGCTGTTCACATGTTGTCCCTTTCTCCCACTCCCCTCTGGGGGAGTGAGGACTGTTTCAGATGCCTGGCTGCTGATGGATGTCCCCATGATGTTGGACCTCAGCTGATCCAATCTGTGCTCCCGTCCTGACCTATGGGCCCTTACCATCTCTTCATCTGGACCTCCTAAACCCCTGATTCTAGTAAAAGAATTGCCGCCATCTGCAAGGTTAAACAACTTCCGGGCTACAGCTGTGTCACTCAAAAACTCACCAGACAATCGGAAATCGCCTCCGAAAGAGCCCGCCCCTGAAAGGTTTGTGTCAGAATTGAAACCAAACAATCAAGAATCAAAACGAAAAAAGAGAGGAGAGAAAGCTGCCGAGATGACAGTAAGAACCGCCTTCACTTGCTCTTCAGAAATGTATTGGGAGGCTCCGTCCATGTTTGCATACAGTATAGGGGTGCACCAAAATTTTGACTGATGAAGAGGAAATGATAAAGTGATCTTTTGTTCCCATTATTTAGGTTACTTATTACAAATTGGCTCCAACTGATGTCTTTGAAGTGCCCTGAGATGATACTGTTACGAAGATGCACAAACCAAATAAAGCTGAATTGAATTGAATTAAAATGTTATCTTTTGAGAATCATGAAATAGAGCATTAAAGTGGTGCTTTTGCATATTTAATTGGACAAGTTGCCCATCTAATTTCTTACACTGCATAGAGGTTAATCTTCTTTCTAACAATGCTGAATGGGAATAGATTTTTCTAACGGTGCAACAGATTGATGCTTTTATTTATAACATATCCAAAATGTTCTTCCAGGGGACCATGTCCGCAGCATCTACTGGAGAGGTTTTATTCTTCTCACTTTTTACATTCTTGACCTGTTTTCATGCCTGACTTTTACATGGCTTATTCCTTTTCCAGGATATATAGGTGTCGATTATACTGGGTCAGTCCTGAGATTTGAATATTATATTCTTCCTGGAACAGGATAGGGTCCCAGGGGGTATTTGTGAAGTATCTGAAAAAAGAGGTGTCTATAGTAGAAACAAGTGTCTTTTTTCAGGGGTATCTGCAGCCTTTGAGACTTGTTACATTGTGTTGAATAAATATATGACTAAAGTTCACACAGACTGGAACTTCTTGCTCACATGCAGATTGCTGACCTTTGGTCGAGACTGTAAACGTTAACTATACTACAGACTTATTAAGCAAATAATCAGTGGTTCAAGAAACATTTGCTCCCTTACTCTTATCCATATGCTGTTTAGTTACACCAGGGGTAGGCAACTCCAGTCCTAGAGAGCCACACTCCTGCAGGTTTTGTGAGTTTCCCTGCTGCATCACACCTGACTCAGATCAATGGATAATTAGCAGACTTATGCAGAGTTTGATGTCAAGGTCTGCACAAGTCTGCTAATTAAGTCTGATGTATGTCAGGTGTGATGCAGCAAAGAAACTCCCAATACTTGCAGGAGTGCGGCTCTCTAGGACTGGAGTTGCCTATCCCTGAGTTACACTAACAGCATTACTTAGACATAACAGAACCAAATTCCAATTTACCAACATTTGACTGAGATTAGGTTGCTTTAAATGTATTAATTGTATAAATTATTCTTTTTTTTTCCCCTTTTTTTCCCCTTTTTTGCAAAACAGTGATAATAAGTTTATAATAAGGATTGTGGTTAAATTGTTTAGATGAACACGATAATAATAAAGACCTGAGAAGAGTGTCACAGGTCAAAAAATATATTCTTGTTCATAAAGTGACCTCTGGAACTGAGCAGTTGTGATAACCCCACCAATAGTGGATTTAATACTATCACTATCTTTTTCTAGCGGTTTGAGATGATAAATTGTTTTAGATAGTGACAACCTTTGACAAGTTAGCCTTATATAGGGCTGTGGGGATTTCAGGCCTTTGAGTTTTCCCCTCATGAGACATTCAACAGAATAGTTCTTTGCTAAAGAAACCTGTTTCATTAGGAATATATCCCTACAACAAGGGCTCGTCTGTCATCATGGCTGTACAGAGGTCCATTATTACTTGAGAGTTATCGTTCCTGTCCCGGGTAACACCACAGTACCCAAACAGCTTCTATAAGGATGAGTTATGGTGACTAAGACGAAGAGATATATAACAAGCAGACATCACATGATGAATTACTACTCTGCCTGGGCTTACTTTGTTGGTACTTAGGGTTTGCTGTGATATATACTAGAAAGCTGTGGCCTGGTACAAAGGTGTATTGTATATCAGGACAGGTAGTTAATAGATAGGCCAATCGGTTCAGAGGAAGAATGCAAGAAAATAAGAAGACATAAGAACAAATAAATGTAAAAGAGCATTTTTGAATGTACAATATTTTTTAAGTACCATAACACATTTTTAAATCATGTATAATAATAATGATAAAGCCCTTGCATTAGGGTAAGGATAAACTCCTTACCCTAATGCAGGTTGCTACATATACATTTAAAACCATCATAGGATTTACCGAAGAGCAATGGACTGCAATTTTTAAGCACCCCGGCAGCAGTTGATTGACTCAAGATTAGGGGGCATTACTCAGGGGCTCAAACTGGTTTTTCTCCTGCCAGTCAGGGACATTTGTTTAATCTTTTCATTTTTGTCAATTTTTTCATTTACATGTATATAATCTACACAATGAAATAATGCCTATTTTCTTAAACATTTTATCAATAGATGACAATGAAAATCCTGATTTCTAAAAGGGTAATTCAATTAATTCTCATGATAAAGTCAACTGGAATCTTGGTTTTCATAACTAATTATGACTAATATTTTTATTAATTTATTTATTTATCTATTTATTTATTTAACATTCTGCAGTTAACAATGCATCCATTTTTTAGACCCCTGTTAAAAAAAACCTGCTTTAAATAACTATTCACGCAAAAAAAAAAAACTTACCAAGTTGCAAAATTGCAAATCAAACAAGTTGTCAATCAAACATTTTATTTTATTCAAATTCATCTGACAACTTTCACATAGCATGGTTGGCTCAATGAAAATGTTTATTTATTTAACTGTTGGCCATGTAAAATCACTCTGCAATTTACTGTTATTGGTTTTCTATTCTGAACCACATCAAACATAATCAGCTTCTTAATGCAACTAAAGGTTACTTAACTTTAACTTGAACAAATTCAAACAGATTCTAGATGTCTCTTTTCAGCTCACTCAATACAAATAAAATGAATCCATCGGGTTGTTGTCGAGTTCTGCTCAATCAGTTAATTTAGTCAAGGATGCTGAAGCATCTAAAGCCTGCAAGAGAAAGAATGCAATACAGTGCTGTGCTGTGAAATGTCTAGGTATGGCTAAATCACAGCATGATTTAGGTTGAATGCACAGTATAAACAATAGTCTTCAGAAAGGACTTTCAATTTATTCTGTGAGAGTAACATGCCTTTGATGTCTTTGTAGTAAGATCACTAATACTTTGAGTTTTAAAAAAAAATGTTTGTATGATAACAAGAAATTGCCTGATCTATACTGTGTCCAGGTTTCTTCTCCCAATCCAGTTTTTTAGGTGAAACTTAATTGGCACGTTTTGTACCAATCATAATTTTGTGTAGTCTAATTTTGGTGTGCATTTTTGAGTATGGCTACATTCAGGATATATTCAGGGATATTTACTGCTATTAAATGCTTTTGTAACATACTGTTCTGCACTAATTATCTATTGTGGGGCTTTAAGTGGTCAGCCCCCAGGTTAGACGTCTGTTTTTAGTGTATTGTTAAAGCTTTGTATTCTTTTGTGAAAAAAATTATTTCAAGCATCAAAGTAAAAATGACATCCATTTTTTAACAGCAAGTGCCTTTTCTTAGAAGCTTGAAATTGTTTTCTCAAAAAAAGAATAATATGCTAATCAACCCTAAAGTGTACTGTTGGGTAATTTAGGATACAGTTTTGAATTCTCCTGTGTCAGATCACTAATTAAAGGTGAATATATGACTTCACCAGAGTCATTCTGAAAACAACTGAC
>JBAMIG010000003.1:11064845-11075296 GCA_037177335.1 Kiunga ballochi
TCACTTTAAGCTTCTTCACAAGCTTTTCAATGTGGGGTTTGAAGGTCAGGGAGTCATCAAGCCAAATGCCGAGATACTTGTACAAATGAACCTCCTCAATTTAATTTCCATCAAGAGTGTACACTTATTAATGATTCAATGAATTAAAAAGAAGTTTAACTGAACAGATTTTTTTTTGTTTGTTTTAAAAGCACTGTGATATATTTGTATTAACAGAGACGCTGTTATAAAGATGTTTAAGATTCCTAAAGTGAAGGATGAGCAGACAACTGCCCACGGGCAGGGTAAGTCTTAACAAAGACCGTCTTTAAATAAACGTTACCATTTTTAAGAGACTTTCTGATTATGGCACAATGTCTAACTGTTTCATTCAATGACAGTAAAAATTAAAAAGAAGTCAAGGGTTCCTGGCGTTATGATCACCCAGTATGTTGAAAAATTGCCCGAAGGCATGAGCACGCCTGATTTTACTCGGAAACCCATCGCTCTCACTATACAAGAAGGTAGCAAAACTATCTAATTACAATTGCTTTTTTGATTGGTAGTGGTTTCCTATAAGATGACAAATCTTAATATTCTATGCTATTTCTCTAGGAAAATTGGCCATATTCAGAGCAATCATTACTGGCAACCCTACACCCACTGTGACCTGGGTGAGAAATAATGGGGAAATTGATGAAGGGAGGTGCAAATTAGTGTTCGATACAATCGCTGGTGAACATCAGTTACAGGTAAAAATAATTTGTTATTTGTTACTCTGTTATTATTTGCTATATATAAAACACATAATACTGGTAGATCAATAAAATGTGCTTGTATAACAGACTGTTATGTATTGATTGATAGATGCCTGATGTATCTGTTGATCAAGCTGACACCTACAAGTGTTTTGCCAGAAATGAATATGGAAAAGCTGTTGTTACTGCTACTCTTAATGTCATTGAAGGTGAGATACTTCACTTTAATTTATCAATCATCCACTCAAAAGAAATTATACACATGGTTTCCAATTTCACTGTTTATTTTTTAATTTGTGTAGTTGGCTTCAAGAAGAACAAAGCCATGCAAGAATCGCGAACGGGTGAGGAATCAATATTGTTTTGAATCAGGTTTATTGAAGGTTTTTCAGTAGGATGTGGTAACAATGAGGCTGGTTTGGTTCTTTTTTTAGCTGTACGAGAGTTACCTGAAGATTTCAAAATGAGATTAAAAAGCACGTAAGTAGAAACTCAGTTATCAAAAGCAGAAGATGATTCAGGATTTCTTTACATTATAGGTTTTCATATTTATTTAGTTTATCAATTTTATGTTGTCTTGTAAAATACGTGATGGGACTATTTGTTTTTGGAGGGCGGACCTTGAGCCCAGAGAAGAAACCAAGCTGGAAATCGATGATAAATTTTGGGAACTGTTGCTGAGTGCGGATAAGAAGGATTACGAGAGCATCTGTGTGCAATATGGCATCACTGATTTCCGCTGGATGCTGAAGAAACTGAATGAGAAGAAAGTAGAGAGGGAGCAAGAACAAGAGAAGGTTTGTCTGCTTCATCGGGAATCTGTAGTGCAACGACACTGCCTGCCGTCTATGTTACATACATATTTACAAAAAATATATCTAAATTATCTAGTCTTCTGTTTTTTTTACTGTAGGTTATTGAAAAATTTGCTTGCCTAAAACCAATTGAACTGAAACCTGACGGTGGTGCCGAGTTTGAAATTGAGATGTCACTCAAAGACCCCACAAGCAAGATTTTTTTATTCAAGGTAAGCTACCATACTTTTAAACAAACGACTTTGCTGGTTATACATCGTTGCAAGCACAAGGTGTGACTTTACTGCTGCCTGTCTTTTAACAGGATGGAGTGATGGTTCCTTTTGATGTTGACACTGAGGTAAAACATGGATTGAAGCAAGTTGGGAAGAAGTTTATGTTTAGCATAAATGGTATTGATCCAGAAGATGCAGGATTCTACCAAGTGGAAGTTGATGGAGTCAAAATCTTTTCAACTGAGTTAAAAGGTGAGAAACCCAATGGTACTTTATTTATATACATTACGTTCAGTCAAGAGATGTCCTGCACAACTTTCCTGAAAACATGACACACCGGATCCTTACCTAAACTGTCATTTTAATTACTCCTCTAGTTCCCACTGCAGAATTTTTGGTTAAGATGCAGGACGTGACAGCGATGGAAAGAGAGGATGCTGTGTTTCAGTGCTTGCTTTCACAACCAATGAAAAAGATCAGTTGGGTGGGGAAGAATGTTCCATTGGAGCAAGGAGACAAATATGACATTACTGTATCAGAAGACATGCTGATTCACACTTTGGTGGTAAAGGACTGCCAGCCATTGGACAAAGGAATTTATGCAGCCACAGCTGGACTTAAATCCTCCAATGCCTGGCTCATCGTCGAAGGTAGTTTTATCATTCATATTAAAAGTAAATTAAAACATGCTTCACAACATATTTACAGACAAAGGAACTAGTGGTAGTTTTTTTTTTCTTCTGGGAGCTAAAGCTAAATATTTATATGTTATTTTTTTATTATTATTCAAATGATACTGTTAAATTTGATCACCATTGCATATATCAGTATATAGAAAGAAAAAGAGGAAAACAGAATTAACTCAAGCTTAAAAAAAATTCCACCTACTTATGCAAAAAGCATTCATCCATTGGGAAATGCCCTTTGGGTTCAAATTTCAGTAGTTTTTGTCTAACCATTAATAGTTATATTTGCGAAATGACATGGATAAATCTAAATTTGCAAAGGCTTATCTTAAAATGTCAAAATAATACTACTTTTCCAATCAATGTGCCTTTTGTTTTAGCTGACAAAGATCCAAGCACAGCTGGAAAAAAGAAAGCCCGAAAGACAACCAGAGCAGGTGGGGGTGGAGAAGATCTTCTCAAGATTGCTCAAGAGCAACAAGCTAAACTATTAAAAGACAGAGAAGAATTGATTGCTAAGGCAAAGGCAAAAGCAGAGGAGGAGGCAGCGGCGGCTGCTGCAGCAGCCGCTGCTTCTGAAAACATTGAAGGTGAAAATCAAATGAAAGCAGAACCAAAAGCCAAAGCAAAACCAAAGAAAGTGGCCAAAGCAAAGGCAAATCCAAACAATGAAGTAGCAGCAAGTGAAGAAATGGGAGATAATGCTGAAGAGGAGAATGTAGAAGAGGAGAATGAAGAAATAGCAGAAGAACCAACTAAGGAAGAAAATGCAGGTGGTGAAGACGAAGAACCTGTACAAGAGAATAGAAAAAGAGTAAGAACAGGTCCACTTGTTCCCGATACTGTTGTTGGTAAGCTCCATCAAAATACACAGATGTTATTTACATACTTTTTTGTGCATTAAACATTCCTGATGACTGAAATGGTTTTACTTCCTATAGACCCGGGGGTTTACTTCACCAGTGGACTGTCTGATGTCACTGCTATCATTGGGACTGATGCAGAACTAGCCTGCAAGCTCAGCCGTGAGGACTGTGATGCAGTTTGGTACAAAGATGGACAAGAGGTAAAGAACATACAGGCTCAATTAATAACACTTTGAATTCTGACCTTTTGAGAATTTTATTATGTTTACATTTGTGTGTTTCCTATTCAGATAACAAGCACAGAGGATATGCTTATAGTTAAAGATGGGGTCCATCGCAAACTGATCATCAAAAACTGCAAAGAAGAAGATGCGGGGAAGTTTAAATGTGAAGCCGATGGCCGTAAAACTGAGGCAGTGTTAAATGTAGAAGGTGATGTAATGGGATTTGATTTGCCAAATTATGTAAGCCAAATTAAAAATGAGTCTGGTAATATTGCTGTCAGCTTAGTGTTATCTATTTGTTTTGTTTGTTTGTTTGTAGATCCCCCAAGAATCAACCCTGATGATCTTGTTGAGTTTGGGAAACCAGTTATAATCAAAACTGGAAAAGATGCAGCCTTCAAGCTGTCATTTGTTGGCCGTGAACCCATAAAAATCCAGTGGTACAAGGATGGTGAAGAGCTGATGGAAGAAACACATATCAGGATTGAAAAGTCTGCCTCACACAGCCGTCTGCTGCTGACCAAGTGCCAACGCAGAACCAGTGGGGAAATAAAGCTTAAGATTAAAAATGAATGTGGAACAACGGAAGCTATTACCCAACTTATAGTTCTAGGTATGGTTTATCTACTGTGCTTTAAATACTGCACGCGGTAATCCATAAAAAAATTGGTAATGAATTTGGATAATTACATTTGTTTTTTTGGTTTATTTCATATATCTCCAGACAAACCAACAGTACCACTTGGCCCTGTGGAGATTATTGAAGCTTCAGCCTCTTGCATTGATTTCAAGTGGAGACCTCCCAAAGACAATGGCGGTTCACCCATAACTGACTACATTCTGGAACGCCAGCAAATTGGACGCAACAGCTGGCAAAAGCTGGGAAAGATTGGCCCAGAGCCTAAATACCGGGACAGTGATGTGGATCATGGCAGAAAATATTGTTACCACATCAGGGCTGAGACTGATCAAGGCATCAGTGATATGATGGAGACTGATGACATCCAAGCAGGGACAAAGGGTATGTCTTTCCAGAAGTCCCAAGCATTTTGAAAAGAAAAGATTGATATTACCACGGTTTTTTTAATTTGATTGTACTTTGCAGCATACCCCGGACCTCCGTCTACGCCAAAAATCGTAAGTGCTTTCAAAGACTGCATCAACCTAGCCTGGACTCCACCTGCTAATACTGGAGGGACAAATATTTTAGGATACAATGTGGAGAAACGCAAGAAAGGCAGCAATCTGTGGGGCATGGTTAACCCACCTAATGAGCTTATTAAAGGTCAGGAGATTCAAAGTTTTTTTTTTTTTTTAAATAATCAGTTGCTTTGTTGACTATTTGAACACACATAGAATGTTGTAAAGAGATATATACTGCAAGACTTTTGTTTATATTTCCAACTATCGACTCTAATGTTTATCATACCAACAGGAAAGGAGTATGCAGTAAAAGATGTGGTTGAAGGTATTCAATATGAGTTTCGAGTTTCAGCTATAAACATGTCTGGTGCAGGAGAGCCAAGTACACCTTCTGAATTTGTGGTTGCAAGAGATCCAAAAAGTGAGAAAAACTTATTTTAGTTGTATTATATTCATAGTCACTTTTTTACTCAGTGTATAATGGCAAGATCATTACTACTTTCAGAACCTCCTGGTAAAGTTATTGACCTGAAAGTGACAGAATCCACTTACACCACCTTAACACTTGGCTGGACCAAACCTGTTGAAGAGGAAGGTGTTCAAGATGAGGCTAAAGGATATTTTGTGGAGCTCAGACCTGCAGAAAACCCTGAATGGGGTCGCTGTAATTCCACACCTAATATAATAACTTCTTTCACTATTGTGGGTCTGAAGTCTATGGCCATGTACTGGGTTAGAGTGGTAGCTACCAATGAAGGTGGTGATGGTGAGCCTCAGGAGTTGGACAACTACATTATTGCAATGCCTCCTCCAGGTGAGTTGCTAGAAATTGTGAAAATGCCTTTTTTTCTTTTTAATTTTATTTATCTTTACATTTACATGTCCCTCATCCCCACAGTGAGGCCTCAATTCACAGACAAAAAAATGAAAAACTTTGTGGTAGTGAGAGCGGGAAACTCGACTCGTATCAACTTCAACTTTCAGGTTGAGTACAATATTCATACAAAACTTTAAAAAATGTCAAATTTCAAACTGAAAAAAATGTGTCCTGCTACATTGTTAAATAAACAATTAAAATATTCATTTAAGTTCACATCCAAACTCCTTATGCAGAAAGTGACGATGCAATTGGATAATGCCATCGTCACAGAATTTATGCACCATTGTGTCAAGCAAACAAATATAGTTAAAAAAAACTATATGGCATTTCCTTATTTAGTTATATTGAGTTACAAGAGCCTTAGCTCAGCTAAAGAGTTTTATTTATAATATGTACATGTTGTGTAACAGTTATTATTAAAAATAAGTAAAATACTAGAGATTTTCTGAAATAACATTTTAAGGGCGATATCAGCCGATGATATTGAATATCTTTACTATGAAATTTAGGAAGAAGATATCAAACTTTTTAACTAAAAGCACAGGTAATGACATGTTTTTTTCTGTATAAATAATAATTGTGCCAATAAAAGAAAAAAAAAAAAAAAGGAATGTACTTTTAAGTCTTCAACCTAATCCTATAAACATCTTATACATATTTGGAATATTTTTGTCAAATAAATGAATAAAAAGACAAAAAAAAACTGTAACTCCTTTTGTTGACAGGCTTCACCAATACCAACAATCACATGGCTAAAAGATGGCTTACCTCTAGCCAAAAATGTGACGGTGAGCAATACAGATGCTTCCTCACAGTTGATGATCCCCTCAGCAGAGCGTCATGACACTGGCGTGTACACCATCATTGTCAGAAACCTTGTTGGTCAGGACACTTCCAGTGTTGAGATAAGAGTCACAGGTACAGTGAAAATGTTGACTTATCCATGAAGTCAATCAACTCGCTCAAGTTAAAGGTAAATTGTTTATGAAAAGGCTGCATGGATTGTGTTTTGATACGTTGTTTTCAATTATCTCACAAATTTGTCTGTGGAATCTGAACCATAGCTGGAAAAAAGAAACTGTTGTCCGTTTCATAACAAGATCCTCACGTATTCCCTCCTAATGTCAACATAAATGTAAACATCAAGAGGCTAATTGGTTTTTGTTCCTTTCTTCAGACGACCCAAAGCCACCAGGTCCTGTAGAGCTGGAGGAAAATGTGCCGGGAACAGTGACGGTTTCATGGATCCCATCTCCAGATGAGAAAAAAGATGACAGGCTGCACTACATGATTGCCAAGCGTGATTCAGTTAAACGCACTTGGCACACTGTGGCTGACCATCTCTTCAATAACAAGTTCACTGCCGTAAACATCATGCCAGGAAGACAGTACCTGTTCAGAATCTATGCCAAGAATGACATGGGGGTTTCTGAATACTCTGAGTCACCGGTCTGGGAAGTGAACAAGAAGAAAGGCAAGTCTCAATAACATTTTTTTTAAATACTCCCTGTATGCCTAGTGTTTTAAAACCAATCCATCCACATTCACATGCATTTATTGTGATCATTTTGTGCAGCAATAACTTCTACTAAACATTTCCAGTGACTGCTGATATAGTTTTATTATCATTCTGCAAGAATTTGGGTTTGTTAGTTTGACAGAGGCATCTTCAGCTCTTTTTTCCTTCATATAAGCTGTTTATGTTTTTTCATAACTTCACTGCTATATTATTATCAAGACTTACCTGGTCATTCATAAATATCTATATTTTCTATTTCTGGACCATAATTTGTTGTTGAAAATTCCTGTCATGTTGCTGGATCCACACTTTTTTTTGTGTGTGTAATATTATTTTTAGCCTTGACCAGTTCCCAAATCATTTCTGTAACTGTTCACTCTACCCATAATCATTATCTGTAATTAATCAGTTTACTTGAAACCATCAGTTTCTTAGCAATAATCACGGGATTATTAACAACCTTGCTGTTTGTACACTTTTTCCACAAACATGTTAGTTTCAATAATAGTTCTTGTTGTTGTAAGTAAACAGACCTCTGAAGATTTTAAGAGCAAATTTTGAAAAATGACTTTGCACGAGTAAAAATATATCAATTCCAGTTATACAAAGTATTTTATAAATAAATATTTTACTACCAATATTAGTTCACTTAAAATGTTTAACCCTTGACTAATCTCTATTGCTTTTCTTTTGTTGTATTTGGTTGTTTTTACTTTTATTTATTTATCTATTTCTGTGCGTGTGTCATAAAAAACATAATGTGCAAGATCATATCTAAATGTTTTCACGTTGATACTCTGATATTTACCATTTTGCAGGTATAGCAAATTTACTAATTTGAATATATATATATATATATATATATATCGGCCATGTTGTTCTATGTCTTAAGTCATCAGGAGTAGAGAAATGATAAAAACGACTATAGTATGTAATTAAAGTAAAAAAAAAAACAAATTGCAATAGCCAATAAAGGAATTAATCAATTAATTAGTGTTCAGTGTGCTTAAGTAGATCACACTGTTCAACAAAAAGAAAGTGTTAATGTAAACAACACTTTTGGTTAATAGTTTTATGTTTCTGAAACGTTGTCAGTTTTTGACAGGAAAAGAAAAGGGTATTCACAATCATGTCTTACAGCCTTCTTCTTGTTTCCTTCCAGAAAAATTCATTTTGAAGCTTGCTGAGTCAAAGAGCTGCAGTTTTGACATGCCTCCCTCATTCTCTGTTCCACTAAAAATGCACAAAAGTCCACAGAGTTATGAGTGTTACATGAGCTGTGCTGTGACAGGAAACCCCAAACCCAGAGTTACCTGGTACAGAAATAACATCAGCCTCAACACCAACACTAACTACCACATCACAAACACATGTGGGGTTTGCTCCATGCTGATACTGAAGGTTGGCCCCAAAGACAGTGGGGATTACACTGTTGTGGCAGAAAATCCTCTGGGCAGAGTGAAGTGTTCAACAAAACTTATTGTTAAAGGTAACATTTTAAAGGTTTGATCAGTACTTGTTAAATTCTGCTTTTTCTGAAAAAAAAAAGTTTTAATATGCCCTCTCTTTTTCCCAACTTCATCAGATTAACAAGATGCCAGAGGCCCTGATTTCTTCAACTTGCTCTTTCCACATCAATAAATGGAGCTGTGTGTGCCACTTCACTTGTGTGTGTGTGTGTGTGTGTGTGTGCATGTAAAAACAAACATATTTGAAAAAGTGATGAAATAAAAGTAGGTATGATAATGAGAAATGAAGAAAATACTTTTGTGAACTACCAACAAAAGTTTAAAAATGCCAATAAAGATGGGGAACCTATTTTATAATAAATTATACCCTATAGATATTTAATAGATATAGATATAGAGAGACTTGATAAATAAATAAATAAACTTGATAATAAAAAATTATCTACAATATATTATTTTAATTAAACTTCTGAACTCCTTTTATCTGTTTTCTCTGTTTTGATGAAGGTCTGTGGTTACATAAAGATAACAGGTCCATAAAAGTCAGAGGCCAGAATGATCTAATGAAAACTGACTTAACAAAAGACACATGTCATCCATCAGGACCGCCAGTTAATCAAACATCCGCATCTAAAGTGAGTTTCCCAATGTAATGTGTAATTTAGATTAGGACATCTGGTAGTTTGCTGTAGTCACACTAAGGTTAACAACCACATTGTGAGTCTTTAATGTACTTTTCTATTTTGTAAATAAAAATCACAAAAAATGCACAAAAGCTGTTTTGCAAGCCACCACTTGGCTTTTTTTTTCCTCTTTTATTGTGAACACGTGTTTCCATACTTTTAGCTGAGTGATGGTCTGTTATAGAAAGTCATAAATTGTAGCATTTTATGAGCATGACCAAGAGCCACTTTTGCAAGCATCTGGACATTTCTCCCAGCGAGGCCCCTCAGTGCACACGCAGCTTCCTGTCATTACTGACACGTCTCTTTAATAGGAGTTTATTGTATTAGACTGTGACATTTGAAACACCACGCTCAAATGGTATTTAGCAACCCCATGTGGTAAGATATGACACATTCCTGGAATTTATTACAGTACCCCTTCATCAACATAAAAGTAAGGATGCCTGTATTACATGTATGTTTCACTTTTTAACGTGTCATTTTCAAAGCCTTATTTTAAAAATATGGCATTGCCTGTGTTCACCTTGTATTAGGTGGTGCAATGCTGGCAGTTTCAAGTACTGAATTCAAAGCTTTAGTTGACCTTTTCCAATAAATGCCTTAGAGAACATGATGCCTCTCATATCATCTTCTCGTGACTGAGAGCAGCCATAGTTCCTGTCTCACGCAACCACTTTTATTACACAGCCTGAAATATCCCCATACAATCGTGCTAAAACTGAGCATGGCTCTGTTATTGCTAAGAACACAATGAGCAGCTGGTAGCTCACAGCGCCAACAACCCTGTCTCTACTAGAGATCTACAAAAATGTTCTTCAACAAAGTAAACACCTTTGCAGGATGTAGTTTGTAAAACAAACATGTTTCATCTTGTTAAAAAAATATTAAGGAACATTTCAAGCTCTTAAAATCAATGATAGCATTGATTAGAACAAATTAGCATTGATCTTTCAAAGTAGTTACATGTTTTTACCTTCATAAATTCTGCTGCTTTGTGCTGCAGACCCTGTTACTCAGACATTGTTTTGTTTTTTTTATATATCAATGTTAGGTTTTATTATAAAAACCATCAATGTTTAATAAAATTATCATTTTAAGTTGTCCTTCCATCCATTATCTACTGCTTTGTCCCTGACGGGGTCGTGGGGGGGCTGGAGCCTATCCCAGCAGCCAACGGGCGAGAGGCGGGGTACACCCTGGACGGGACGCCA
>JBAMIG010000003.1:11113180-11126084 GCA_037177335.1 Kiunga ballochi
ATTATATCGTTATCTCGAGATAACCACTGAAAAAAAAGTATGAGGAGAGTACGACCGCTGTCGGCTTCCGTACTGCAACTACTCTTTCCACCACTACAATCTTTGTTAGTGAAACAGTGGGACAGAGGACATCAGTGCTGCAGAGACTTTTGATCATTTTAAAAAGAGGCTTTAGACCTGTTAAGGGTATTTTTATTTATCCATTTATCATCATATACATTTATGTTTTTTTTACTAATTCAAGTTTAATTATTCTTACATATGTGCATATTCTTCCATTCCTATTTTTATTGTTATTTTCTTTTTTAGACTTGATCCTGTTTTATTTAACTTCAGTGTTGCCCTCATGGGGATCCTCCACATCAGGAGCTCTGCTCATTAGGTCCGCAGGGTTGATGACATGGAGACTGTCCCGCTTAGGGTGTTAGGTGGGGTCCTGCACTGCAGTCCTGGCTGCAGTATCGACTCCTACACGCCCATGTCCATGGCGATGTCCTCTGTGGTCTTTGATGGGGCAGCTCCTGGTGTGGACAAATCCTCAAGGCATCAAAGCATAGTTTCTTACCTTAGCATCACTTGTCAGATGTTTGTCATGTTTTTAATTTGTTGTTTCAGTTGAAGAGACAAACATTAGAAGTTAGGGCCAATGTATATGCAAAGGGTGGGTGAAGGTTGTATGTATTATGTAGGTGTGTTTGAGATGATGTGTGTGCAATGATGTGTGTGAGTGCATGATCTTGTTGATGTTTTTGAACATAATGTTTTTATAAACTGTACAGTCATATTTTATTATATAAAGGACTTTGAGCTGCTTTTGCATGAAAAGCACTTTTCATAAATATAAATGATGTTTGGCTGATTGATTGATCAGACGACTTGTTAAATTATAATAAAAGTAAGATGAGTCATTCATGCTACACTGAATTCACAGTGAAGCCAAAGTTTAAAGGACGCAACATGAAGAGCCTTATGGTGGTGAGATCTGGAAACACTGTTCGTCTCAACATCAACTTTGAGGTATTCTGTGTGATTTCTTCCTGACTGGTTCATTGAATACTTTACTTTGTTTGAACATGTAAAGCCACATTGTCAGAAATGATACTTTTATTTTTAATGTTTATAGGCTTCACCGCTACCTGACATCACCTGGATAAAAGATGGTGTTCCTGTGGGCAAACATGTAACCATTACAAACTCAGATAAAGGTTCTCAGCTTTTAATTCCCACATCGGAGAGGTCAGACAGCGGCATCTACACCATCACTGTAAAGAACATTGTTGGTCAGGAAAGCTTCAGTGTTGAAATCAGAGTTACAGGTGAAACAATAATGTTAAAATGGATTCATTTTTATTGTTGCCATGAAAAGGTCCAGTAATGTTTTAGTATGATTTTCTGATTTTTGAGTGTAAAGCTATAAACATGAAAAAAGCAGGATTTATGTTTAAATGAGCTCTTTGCACATTATTAATTGTTTAATGAAAAAAGAGTTGCATTTTAAATAAAAGGTAACTCCTGACAGAGTAACAACCTAAATGATTACGGCTACCTTAAGACTTCAGGTTGAATTGACCCAAAATCAGTTTTTGCCCTGATGAGACCTGTATCTGATCTTCTCATAACTGTCTGGCCACTTGAATATGTTCTAAATCCAATATGAGTGATCTTTTGTCATACAACCTCTATAAATCTCCAAGTCAAATTAATCTGATCAACACATCATTGAAACAGTATTTAAGAGAGGCACTCACATCCACGTTTACTTCTAAAACACAAAGACATCACACCCACGCTCACTCGGACACTGCTGTGTCTCCTATGCATTAGATTATTACAGGAGATCACATCTAAGTCACATTTGAAAAAATTGGAATTGAACAATAAGATCTGAAATCTAAATGTAAATTAAGATCTAGCAAGTCAGGCATTTCTGAGAAAACACAATTATGTCTAAGCCACCAGTTTTTATATTTTCCAAATTGTTTTGGGGTTTTTTGTTAATTTTATTTTACTTTATTTATTTTTTTACTACACAACTCACTACAGCCTCTTTTTGTAGCTGCCAGTCTCATTATGGGGTTAGAAATAAGTCTGAAAAATCTCAAACATACCCACTGAAATCTAACCTTTAGATTGTGAAAGCTGAAAGTCTGTTTGAATATCAGAGTCTAAACACTCCCACACTTCCAGTAATCTTTTTTTCTCTTTTTCTAGATGATCCAAAACCTCCGGGTCCTGTGGAACTGGATCAGAACACCCCAGGAACAGTGACCCTCACCTGGACTCCCTCGCCAGATGAGAAGAAAGATGATAGACTACACTACATGGTATCCAAGCGTGACTCCTTTAAGCGCACATGGAGGACAGCAGCAGACAACCTTTTTAACCATAAGTTCACAGTTGCCAATATTATCCCTGGACGGGAATATTACTTCAGAGTGTTTGCCAAAAACGACATGGGTTTTTCCGCACCATCAGAGTCTCTGGTGTTTGCAATCAAAAAGGAAAAAGGTTTGTTCTAAACTCTGTTCTTAGTTTTCAGTTTCACTGACAGGAAATTGTAGCTTATAATCTAAAATAACTCTTTTTTGTTTAGAGGCAGAAAGTTCTGCTTCAAGCAAATAATAAAGACTGGTCACAAAAAGATAACTTAAAAGTCTTGTTAAAAAATCTCAGGAGTTGTAAGTGAAAAAAGAAAAAAAAATTAAAGTAAGGGATTGTAATATCTCACCCACTACTTAATTATACTTGCTGCTACTTCGTCCCCCTGAGGTGAGATTTTAAGCACAACTGAAACGTGAACAGATTATGTAGGTTTAACAGTCGCTCTTATTTTGCCTTACATGAATGTGTCCAGTTACAATCAGGCATCATCTCTTGCATTTGTCTTACTTCCAGTGTCTCACCAAATTAAGTGTGGAAAAACCCCAATGGCCTGCTGACATTTCAAATAAATATTCAACACTTCCCATCAGAAATTATCATTTGTATGCAGAACTGGGAAGACAAGTCTATTTAAAAGGATTCACTCTGGGTGAATTTTAATGTTAGGTAACAAATATTAAGATGGTCACTTCCAATTAGATCCACCAAAGTCTACTCAACATGAATGCTGTATTTGTAAAGACTTGCTACCTTTGCTTATGCAGTCACATTTAATAGTACATATTTAGAGGGAGATAAATATTTATATTAACATTTTTTTTCAAGGCAAAAATCTGTAAAATACCATATGCAATGAATAGCAGCTTCTTTAAAAAAAAAAAAATCACATTCAACTTACAGGTTAAACAGGTGAAGAGCAATCTGACCAAGTATTTTTTAGTGTGATATTATACCTTCAGTTGTGCATTTATCAGCAGGATTATTAACTCTAAAATATATAAGCGACAATGTCTATGGAGTGCACTTGAAGTAAATGTGTAAAATTGCCGGCACTTTAATCAAAGATAACTGGACGTTTCTTTGCCCTTGAAGCCGTTTTACTTCTAATCTATAATGTATCTTCAGTTCTAACTGATTATGAATTTCAGCGAGTTAAAAATGAAAAACCTTTTGTGCAGACAAAATGTTTTAAAGAAACAGAAGCCAGAGCTACAGCTTAAAATATTTGTTTTTCTTGTTCAGTCGAGTAGATTTCTTGTGATTTCTTCTTGAAAAAAATAAAACTGTGGGAGATTAAATCCTAACAATGGAGCAACAGAACTAATCCCAAACGGGATTTGTGGTATTTAAATAATATTTTTGCCATATTTATGTAGCTATTACTGATGAAAAATAAATATTTTCAAGCTACTTCTTGGACTAAATGGGGTTTTGATGTGACTGTTAATATTTATTTATGTTTACAGGGAAGTTCAAGGTAAACATGCCTCAGATTAAATCCTTGGACTTCGAATCACCTCCGTCTTTTATTGTCCCCTTGAAGAGGCGCACAGCTCCTCAAGGGTATGAATGCTACATGACCTGTGCAGTAAAAGGTGAGCCAGCTCCACGGGTGACGTGGTACCACAATAATATCAGCCTGAACACAAACACCAACTACCACATCACAAACACATGTGGAGTCTGCTCAATGCTCATCCTGCGGGTGGGACCCAGAGACAATGGAGAATACAAAGTCGTCATAGATAACACATTGGGGACAGCGGAGTCTTCTATGACACTCATTATCAGAGGTACTGGAGAGGTTTAAACATGTCAGAGTTTTACTAAAATAAACTATGCAGATGAAAGTAAGTATGTGTTTCTTTGCAGAGTGAAGCAGAGCTATGTGGGCTGAACTGAAGCTGGAACAACTGATCTCCTACTGGATTTTAAATCACTTATACAAGTTTTTTTCAACTTTAAATTGCTTTGATTCCTTCTTCTGTGATGCACCAGTTTTTTAATAATAAACACATTTGCTTGTTCAGAAAATAGCAAAAGCCAACATATAAGTTTAAGTGTGGTTAAACACATATCTACATTTGAAGTGTGTTTTGTTCATTATATGATGGTGTCTTGTTATTTTTAAAAGATTCGCATTTATTTTCTAGTGAACAGAGTGCTTTTTTGTAGAGGTTGAACAGCAACATAGAATAAATAAAGATTTGAACAGTGTGGTGAATTCCTCTACAAAACACATTATAATACCCAAACATCTTGCAAAACTGTTGCTTTTCACTCAGCCTTTTCATGTAACACAAAATTACAGAAAAAAAATGGTACAATCAACATGGCGAATTTTATAATGTAAATACACTTTCTGCTTTTTTGCTTAACTCATACCACTCTAAAAATGTATGAAAATGCAAAAGACAAATACTACCCTGGATGTTGGGAGTGAGCCAGGGAAAGGGTAGGCTCTAGGTAGGAATTATTTTGTAAAATGGTTAGCTCAGTAGGCATTTGATCCATGGACACTGCTTAAAGGGCATTGGTACCACAACCAACCATTGACATAATTTTTTTTTTACTTTTCTTGACTTGCATTGAAACAAACAGAATGATGTGTGCTGTGTTATATAAATATATATATATAAAATTTGTGATTATGTGATGCATAAGAAAATGCATAATATACCATGGAAATAAGCACGTTAACTGAAAATAAACAGTTGCTACACTAGATTAGCACTAGCATATTAGAAAAATATTTTTTTTATAAACAGGTCTTAAGAATAGTTTTATTGCAGACTTAAGAGAGGCACAGACTCACAAAAACAAACATGCAATGTGCAAACATGCACAGTTGTTGGATTGTACTTTGCAAACATGCAAAACTGGATTTTCCTGCCTGTAGCCACAGTTGAGCCATATGAAGATAACTTGGGAAGAAATGCAGCCCAATGTTATTTCTGCATCCCTCAAAGGGCTAAAGCCAAAACCAATTTGTAAAAAAAATGCCAGATGCTATTTGCAGACTTTTTTGCTTAGAGTTTAAAGATCTGGAACCTAACAAGATATTGATCACTGTGATCTATGTAACACGTTAATGTTTGACCTTTTTCAATTTATTTTCTGTCAGTAAACTGTGAAAAGTAGCATAGTATTCCATATAACAGATTTAATAATGAACACTGAAACTGCAATGTGGACCATGATGGAAATGCTAGACATTAACAAGCTCATTCTATGTATAGCATTAATAGTATCTTATTATAAGTTCACCTTCGCCCCTTCTTCCCACACTGCAACCATGGTGCTTTTCATTTGAGAAATATTTGACTCATTAAAAACCACCACTACAATTCAGCTTTTACTTCTTTAACCGAACATACTGCCCTGCTTCTCCACCCTGCTGCTCTCAGTGTAAAATAGAAGTTTTTCACTGGACTGAATGAACAACATGATACCTAACAAACACCGACAAGTCATACTTTGCTGAATCCAGGTCACAGTTTACACATTGCTCTTCCCCAACTGACACTGCTGCAGCCATAACCCGGCGCAAGTCAAAGAGGCCACATGAAGATGCTTTTGTCTTCCTGAAGAGACCAGGTCATCCCTATGAAAGAAATATTGACTCCTATAGTTCTTCAAATATTTTATTATACACTATAGATATATATTATTGATATGTCAAATTCGGTGATGAAGTTAGAGCGCCATCCGAAAGGTGATTTTAACAAGGTGATGTTAATTAAATTTTATTTCCTAAAACCTAAATGTGTTTAAATAAACTTTGTTTTGACTGGTAACCTAACCAAAATTAAAAGTATTATAAATTAAAATGTTTTTTTTTTGTTGTTTTTTTAATCAGACTCTTGGACATATGTACAGTTTCACCAGTAAAATATGAAAATGTCATATTCTTAGTAAACAAACTTTAACAACTTGATTCACATATTGTTTTTACAATATATAATTGCTTTGTTTCCAGATTTGCTCATTTCATATTTGCTGTGATTTGATTATTGTGGGTAAAAAAAAGTGTTGCATATCTTAAAACGTCGTAAAAGCCTTATCATTCTAGAAGACATTTATTTATCTGAGAACTTGTGCTGTAGCCTATAAGAAATTGATTTTCCTTGTTTAACTGCACAAATACTATTTTAGATATTCCTTTTTTGACTGTATAAAAAATGTATAAAAGGGTAAATATAAAAGGGTAAATTTATTTTTGTCCCATGACTAAGTTAATTAATGGTAACATTATATTTTGATGTTAACTAAGTAAGCTAGAAAAACACTCAGATTATTGTGACTTGTGACACTCCAAAATATTAGTTCTCCTATTGACCATTAAAACATTGAGCATTTTCATTAAGTTATATTTACATAAGCTGAAAACAGCACAATCACACAATAATAAATAATCCTTAGAAAATGTCCTCAATCAAGATGGTGATCTCCAAATTTTAATCATCTGTTCCTTGTCCCAGATCAGACAATTATTGAGATTTAATTCAAAATCCATCCTTAACTTTTTGAGTTATGTTGCCGACAAAAGGATTGCAAAACTCAAGTTTGTTTTGTAAAATGGTTTTTAAGTGTTCTTCTGCTACCAGCAGGTGGTGCTTGGGTACCATAATTTTAATGAAGCAAAATGAAAGTTATTGACCATTGAAAATCGACCATTACATGTTCATTTCATTAGGTGAAAGAAATTAGTTTTTCACACTAAAAGAATATAATAACTTTTTCAGAAATACATCATGCAATAGCTTCATATAAAGCGCTGAATGCTTTTGTGACGTGTTGAGATAACACAAGCATAAAACCCACTAAGATAACAGATTTATTGTCAATGGGACCACCATCCCAGCCCAAGTAGATTGTTGCTTTTTTTTAAGTTGCAACCTTTTCATTACCAAAACTTCCAAAGTACTATAAATGATACCATCTCCTTAATTGTTTTCAAGGACTTCATGTTTACTGAGTAACCCTATTCTAAACCCTATTGTCAAATTTTTGTGTACACACTAACACACACTCTTTCCAGACCGCCTCCTCCCACCACTTCCTCCCCATTTCTCACACTGGAGCTTTTCTTTCGCTCTCATCTGAGATGCAATGTCTATCCATCACAAGAAGACCACGCTTACTTTTAATGATTTTTTTTACTTTAACTAAGGAGATTATGCCTGAATTTATTTATGGTGGATTATAACTAATTCCCCCTTTTTCTTCTTTCGTGGTGATTTTTGCTTAGAAGAACCTGCATAGGAAGTTTGGAAGGTACCTTGGAGTATAGCTGCATGTGCTGGTTGTATCAGCTGAGGAACAATGTCATCTCTACTTTCTCACAGCAAAGACCAGCCATGCATCGGAAAGTCTCTCTCTGAGTCTTTATCCACTTCATCTGCTGCCAACACCAAGAGCCTGAGGGTAAGGCCTGCTCGTCTTTCATCTTTCAGCTGTTGTTTGGCTATAGGAAACACCAGATATACCAAAAATAAACACTAAACTTGCAACCCCCCCAGATAAAACCATAAACAATATTGTGATTCAGAGTTTTTTAATTGAGTTATTTAAAATTTTAATTATATAATATTCCCAATTCCTATTTTAATATTAATGAGTTACAAAACAGAAGTGCTACTAAATAAAATACTACTACATATAAAGTTAAATCACACAGATGGATACTTGTTAAGTCAGGGTTCGTATATTACCATGTTTAAGCCAGAACATACAAGTGAGAAGCTTGTTTTGTTGCTGTAACATTTTAAAAACATTCGAAAGCTAAAAGAGCTGAATTATGATCAAATATAAAACAACTACACATTTATATTGATGAGAAGAGAGATAACTTTTTTTCTTTTTTTTAAAAAGGCTTAGGAATCATAATAAACAGCTGTGGTCTTATCTGTTTGTAAAACGTAAGAACCCAATTAGAGAAAGGAGGTGGCATGAGATAGAGACACCAGAGAGAAAGACAGAGAAACAGGGGGATTGAAAGACAGAATGGCAAAAAATGAGGGGGAACAAAAAGCTTGGAGAATTTGGTTGTGGGAACTTTCAGTATTAATAGATGTTTATCTCTTGGTTAGTCCTATGGGAAGTTCACATTTTCCACTCGGGAATGGTTGGTCAGGAGGCAAAAAAAAACAAAAAAAACATGAGATTTAGAAAGACTGGAGGACAGAAAAGAGTCAGAGACACAAGGCAGATGAGGCAAAGACAAACAGTGCAAAGTCACAAATGCTAGTTTTCCATTAGCATGTGTATATAAATGCGATGTTGCTTAATCCAAACAAGACCTTTTTCTCAACAGTTAAGTGTGTAATTAATGAACATCCATCAAGCACAACCAACTAACTGTCCAAAGAGCTTTTAAGGAGATGACATCAGCGCCTGGTGGGGATCCAGACATCCTTTAAACGTCTGAACAGACACACACTGTTGTGTTTACACAGTGTTTATAATGTAAAGTCCCATCTCATCTTTACAGGAATCCCATTATGGTTTGTTTGACATTAATCTGGCAAAGGACTGTGTGGTTTTTGCCCAGATTTGTATGACTTTTAATAAAAAAAAAACTGTTCAGGTTAGACAGATGAATAAATGTTTTATAAATAACATAAGTAGTTTTTATTTCATAAGTTAGATGAGCTGATATTTTTTAGGTGAATGTAATTTTACATTACATGCAATATTGTTGCATGCACATGCATGTATTACATTAAACAAGTATAAATCTGTGTTTTTACCTGGCATTAAGCCTATTCATGTTATAATGTATATTTTAGTAGAGTACATTGTTCAGTGATGATGTATCTTATTAAGTACTGTATGTTTGACCCATATCTGCCACATAGTTTAATGATGAAAGTGAGCAAAGGTTATGTCTATAAGGTTTTTTGTTTAGCTAATCCCACCACAAAAAGGCAATTAATTTGTGAAGAGTCCTGTAAAATTACTTATGCTGGTGTCTTTCTTAGGACATTCTTCAACTTTGTTGACTCAATTGGAAAAATTTACTGCAAGCATAGCATAACTAACTTACAGACACATTAGAACTCAAGTCTGAGCACTAAGCGCGAGACTCACTTTGTTCATAGTGTTAGACTCTCTGATAACACATTAATTTCTTGTGAGACAAACTAATCTGTAACCAATGATGGCGATGCAGGGCGTGCTAACGTCGAATTGATACAGTACTGAACAGCACTGCACAGTCAAGATTAAATAATACCCACTGTTGATATATATTTGTTTACTTCCTGGCACCAAAGGTTTAAAATCTGCATGTTTAGCTGTACAGTTATTTATTTGATGCCCTTCTGATTACTTCCACCTCATCTTTGCCAAGTTTATATTCAGATCTGAGTCAAGCTAGTTGTTATTGGGCTGTAATTGTTACAGTAAAATTCAGTTTCCTTCTCAATCTATCAATCTTCACTCAGTGAAATGGCTCTTTGAGCCTTTGTGTTTGAGAAAATATATTTTCTAACACATCATTAAACCAGTATGGATTTTCTTTTCAGAATAATGTCTCCTTCAATATAAGTTTGACAGTTTATGCTAGCCTGTGGTATTTCCGGTGTACAATACATTGTAATATTTTCGACTTTGCATCTTCCAATTTGGAACAGAGTGAAAATGAGATTTATTGTGCTTTTCTCAACTTGTTGTGTTAGGCTAAAATGGACAAACAAAAACATGATGGATTAATGCTTAACAGTAGGGGGCAGTTATGCTTTACGACCACTACCACCCGAAAAGCAAACCTATAAACCCAGGATTCAGTTTGATAATGCAAGACATGAGTTCATTCAAAGTAAGTAGCAGAATGATTTTAACATGTGAATCCAGCCTAAATGTGCTTATAAACCCAAAGATGCACCTTTGTGGCTTTCCTGTCTGTGCTTAAAATGGTTCATGTGTTTTTAAATGGTGATTTTTTTCATGTTTCCTAATTGATCAGATAAATTAATATGGAAGTGCATTTTGCACTTTGGGCAGACACTCCATGAGGACTTAAAACGCATGACTCTTCCGTCTTTAGCAGGGAATAGAGAACATACTGTGAGGGTCACTGCCAGAGTTATTTCCTTTTATGGATGTGTTTAGTTATCTGTGCTTGTCAGTTTATTTAAGGGATCATTTCCTCTCCCATCCTTTAACTTGCTCTGGTATGTCAGACTGCAATAAAGCGTTGAATGGAAACATTAAAAAAAAAAGCTTTTCAGGAAACATTTTCTGATAATGGGACTTTGAGACTGAGTTTATTAAATACATGTATCTGTTATATTGGAATTCATTTTACATTTAGATGCTGTGAGATATGTTCTGTATCTTACATAATACTTTAACACTAATGTATAAAAAACTGTATATTTGCAATATTTTGCACAGGAGATGGTTCAGTATGTATAGGGTTAAGATTAAAATTGTAAAAATAAAATTGTAAAAGTGTAGCTTAAATGTTAAAACTGTTAAATGTGGTTTTTTTTATTGTCTTACATTTTTTTAAACGGATGACAACCTCTGATTTTCCCCTTTCTTTTTCAGCAAGACAGATTATCAAGGTAAGCATCATTTAACTTCATTTGCAAAAGACAAACATTAGGAAATTATATTTTGCTTTTTTTCTATAAGTTAAGAAACATAAAAATCTGTGATTTCTTAGAAAATCCTGGAAAATATATTGTTTCTTTATAGGTTCACAACATGCTCAGTTGTTCTACTTTGGATGTTTTGCAGCTGCTGTTGCTGGTTTGCTCCTTTTCTTTGTTTTTCTCTCCTCTTTCCTTCTCTTTCTCCACCCATCTTTATACTAGATAGTTCTTTCCAGTTCTGTTTAGCAGATACCAACAGTAAAAGACAAAACACATACCATAGCATAGCATATGAAAAGAAACACTAAGTTAAAGAACAATTTTTGCACAAAGGATAAAAAGGTTGTTCTTAACAATATATGTGTTCAGCACAGCACAGCAGTCGGACCATCAACTTGTTATGATGTTGGACAGAACAGGTTCAAATAATCTATAGGAATCTGTAAGTTAAGAATTTATATAAAAACTGACAGGAATGATCTCTTACATCATTAGACTGGGCTCATCTGGGTCATCTGATCTCTCCAACAACACATCAACAAACCATGCTGAGTCCTATTTCCTACGGAGGGAAAACAGACTGTCTGCAAGGAAGAAGGCAGAAGAGACCTTGAACGATGACTATAAAAAGGCAGGTTATGCATCCTGTATCTCTAAACACGTCAAGAGTTGTGATTTTGTGAGATTTACAAAATGGTTTATATACAAAAAGAGTTTTTTTTTGCTTTTTAAACAAGCAGTTGGTTTCAGTCAGAAGAGCAAATCCATCCATCTATAAATTTGTCCTGTTCATTGTGTAAATTTTGATCTGGATGTCTTAACATGAGCATATTTAATAGATGTATGAAAAGGCATTGGCCACCAATCAAAGGCTGAAGTCAAGACTGGAAACAAATAAACAGGAGCTTGCCATGATGCAGGATCAGCTGCAGAAAGCACAGGTATAAAACAGTATTTACAGTAATGCTAAACATTTGTCAAGAAATATATCTTTCATATTAAAACAAAACATCCTATGTACTTGGTGCTTGTTGGAATATTACAGAAGGAACGGCCGAGCGACTGTGCCTCCAACATGCTTGATGCAGAAAAAAAGGTAAGACTCAGAACAGGTTTTCATACCTTTTAAAAGTTGATCCGATTTTACATTTATTGAATGATCTTTGTAGGAAAGTTGGAGCCTTAAAAAGAGGATTTCAGATATGGAAGAACAATTAAAGGTAATGATGAATACATTCCTCGAATGTTGTTGTCTCTCTCCTCCATGATCTTAGGGCAGGAGCAACTCTGATGCTACATGAGCACAGATCACTGTATCCAAACTCTAGAGTGTTTATGGGACTTAGTGCTGTAGTCTAAGTTGTTTTGTCTATGATAGCTGTAACTGACACAACTTGTCACCATCCTGCACTGCCAGATGTGGAAGATGTGAGCCCTTTGACTCTGCAGCTAGAAGGTTCTTATTCAGTGTCACAACTACCGTATCTGCTGTGTTTTGCCTTACACAGACAATAACCTTTTGTTTTCTGTGGCTAAACTGTCACAAGAACACAATAAGCTGAAAACCAGTTCCTTGTTTGTGTGTGTATAAATGAAGGATTTGTTTTATTATAATACATCATCTGCAATTGGACAAATCTTTTTTTAAGCCCAGTCATCAATGTGGACAAATAAGCACAAACAAATGCTGGGTCAGAGACATAACTGCAGTATCTGAGATTTGCATTGAGATAGCCAGGCTCCAAATTCAAGGAGAAGATCATGGTGTTGGTGATCAAAATGTTTGAACAATTCAACCTTTTTTAAATCCTAGTGGAAATGTTTATTTTCCATCCTTCTGGGTCGCATTTTGGACTATTACACATCGCTTTTCTGGCTAAAAACACTACTTATTAATTTACGTTTATGACACCTGAAAG
>JBAMIG010000003.1:11126184-11136823 GCA_037177335.1 Kiunga ballochi
TCGCATTTTGGACTATTACACATCGCTTTTCTGGCTAAAAACACTACTTATTAATTTACGTTTATGACACCTGAAAGTTTGTTTTAAAGGGTTTTTTTCAATCTAGAGGGAGTCTGTTTAGTGTTTTTACAATTATATTTCTAATTTGAAAAGCTCTAAATAAATCAAGGTTACTTTAATGTGTACAAATTTAATAATTTCTGTGCTTTTTCCACAGGTTAAAGCAGAACTTAAGACAGAAAACCAAAGATTGAAAGATGAGAATGGAGCTTTAATCCGTGTCATCACTAAACTGTCCAAGTAATGGAGGAAGCAGGAGGTGAGAGGAAGAGGAAAGGATGCCATGATCAATATATATTTTTTCTTATTAAAAGTGTGAATACATTTTAGTAATCAATTGTATATCTCTAGAAAACATTTAAGCCCATTTAAGCAATTATCTGTGTATAGCTAAAACATTTTTTTAAACTGTGTGGTATTCACATTTGTAAAACAGTCTTACTCAGATTGTATATTAAATAGTGATTCTGTCCAATAACTAAATAAATACATGAAATTTATGTCCATGTGTTTTTATTTCAGCCTAATTTGTGTCCATAAGCATACTCTAGACACATCAAAACAGCCATTTATGTGCAAGAATCCATTTTGTTTCATCCAGTTCTGTGTGCAAGGTGACTTTGGAGCATTAACTGCTTTTGGCTGAGAGATGCTCCCAGTTTTTATTCAGCTGCATTGACTCTAAAATCTAAAAAATGTCACAATTATCAAAACCTTATGTTTAAAAAAGCAAAACAGCTGGTCAGATTAGAACAGGGGCGCCCAAAGTGGGGCCCATGGGCCAACATTGATCCGCCAGCACTTGCTCTTGGCTTGCTAGTAAATGTTTAAATATGGAAACCTATAGGTCTTGATGAAAATACATTTCAGAGCTTAATGATTAACGGATGATAATAATATCACTTACTTATGTCCATCAAGTCTCTAGCAATTCATGTAGGGTTGTATGGGTATAAACAGCTCATTCATTGTGTTTCTATTCACATCAACTTTAAGAAATAAAAGTTTAATCCTTGGTGCATTTTACAGTTGTGCAGCTTATTTTATATTAAATTCAATATTTTTCTTCACTTTCATATAGTTTTAGTAACTTGGAAAGATCCTCCATGAGCCTTTGCACATGCAGTCTCAAGTTCTCAGACACATCAATCATGTTTAATCACCATTAAAAAAGCAGCAGGTGACGTCACCAGTCTTTAACAAAATTGAATGAGCAAGATGAGGAGGAGTGAAGATGAGAGGAAAAAAGAATGGAGAATCGGGTGGTGGAAGTTGTGTAGGCAAAGGCTGTCATTCAATGTCATTGGTGACATTTTGCCATATTAAATCATGTCTATTGAGTCTTTCTATCATCCTGAATCTAAGTGACCAAATGGGATGTTTATAGTTTATATATTCCTTTACGCTTGTTTAAAAGTAGCCTGACCATTATCACCATAGGCTTATTTTAATGGTTGTTTTAAAACTTAAATATTTAACCTGAGGTTTAGGTTCAGAATGAAATATACATTGAGATTATAAAAGGGATCTTATCTGTGTCTTTACCATTATTCTAGAGATGTATGATGTAGCCTGTATTTGCATTTGCATCCACCTAAACTTATTTAAACACCAATTCTATCTCACTACACTGACGTGATTTCTAAATTCAATGTGTTAACCTTGAGCTGCTTCTCCACTTTGATTGCAACGGAAAACATGAGCTGTTCAACACTGACACCCAATGACCACAAGTGGAAAAGACCCCAACCCGCTTTATATATTTACACACCACACACATAAAGCTACTTAAAATGCCTTTATTTCCTATGATTACACTTTGACAACACACAGATATGTTCTGGCTCCCTTGAGCACTTCATATCTACACAGAGTGATGTACAGTATGTGTACAAGTTTTTTGGTCTTTTTTTGTCAACTTTTTTTTCTGGAAAACATGAATTTAAGGTAATTAAATCATGCATTTCACAAAAAGGCACAACTATTGACACACTTCCACTACAAAGCAAAACAAGCCAGGAGTGACAAGCATTTATCTTGTCAATGTTGCTTGGTAAAAGTGTAAAAGATAAAAGAGTTGGAAAACAATCCGCTCTTTGGATGTTCTGCATTATGGCTATGTTGGCATAAGAGAGTCAGAACTGCAGAGGGATCATAGAAGCAGCAGGGTGGCAGTATTGCATTGCGAATTGTGATTCTGCGCTGTTTGGATCTGTTCTTTGCTCAGACCCAGGAAGACAGGGATTTTGTTATCTGCACTGCAGCAACAAACTTAAATCTTCAACAAACAGGGGTCTGTTTGATCTGTTGGACCTTATGCAAATGTACTGAATCTGATGGATTGTAAAAATAACTTCCAACATGACATACACTGTAAAAAAAAGCAAAAAGAGATGAGATATGGATCTCAAACTGACACAGTGGCTCTCTTTCAGATTGTAGAAAACAGAAATGCAGCAATGATTCTCTACAATATGACCTATTATTAAGATTTAGGCTGTTTGAAAAAATTAATTTGTCAAAAGTAAATGATAGTTTGTAAAAAAAAAAAAAGAACAGAAAAAGATGTGGAAACAAATCCTCACATTAAAAGTGTCAGTATATTAGGCCATGCACAAGTGCCTTATCATCAGGTTATACTGTCTCAATCCATTGATCAGTGTAATCATTCAGAAAGTGGCATTTGTGGCAAAAACATTGGGTTATTAGGCTCAGGTACATGAAGAAAGCATCAATTCAGTGCATTGATATTGAATTTAAAAATGCTGTGTAATGAATAAAAAGAAAGTAAAAGTTTTTTAATACTTTGTTACAAAAATAGCAGGTTATATGGACTGAAATAAGATAAAGTACAATTTAATAAAATACAAAGAAAAGGAGCTGACAATTCAGAACTAGATTTAATACCCATTTGGCAGGAATAAATAAAGGAAACACTTACGGTTCACTGAGACCAAACTGGATTGATATATTTATATATATGTTTTTTTTTATATACAGTCCACTGAGAAACAAACACATACTGTGCAATAAAAAATGAAGAGTAATTAACTGACTTGCAGCCTGAAGAAATTGTAATAAATTCTGCATTTAGTACAGACAACACAGAAACAATAACAAAAAAAAGAAAACTCACAGTCATGCAATATTTTCAAAACTTTGTGGGCTTTTCATGAGACACACAAAGCAAGCGTTTAATCTGTCACTAACCTCCACCATAAATAATTACACTCTTTCAGTCTCAATCAGAAAATATACATAAGCTTTGTAGTCAGTGCAAACCTTTTTTACTCTATTTTATTAGAAAAAATGACACAGAACACAAACACACACATACACAATATAACAATAGTTTCTCTTCAAAACATGCTCTTATTTACATCTTTTTGTAATTACATGCTTTAGCATATTCACAAATATGTGCAATGCATTATTTTAACAACAGAAGGATGAAGTAGTGACGACAAACCTGTGTGCTGCAGTTCACCATCATTTAAATACCACTAACAATATGGAAGCCCAAAATACTTTTCATGAGAAAATGAATGACCTTCTCTAGAAATATTATTGTTATTGAAAATCATAGTGGAAACCTGACAACTACAGTCTGAAGAGATCCTCATTTGTGGGGTTTACATACCCTTCCCTGAATGTTTTTTTTTTCTTGCATTTAATCATTAAGAGAGGAAGTTGAAATGTGATGGCTTTAAAACTGACTTTATTCTTATCATTATTCAGCAAATTAAAAAGTATTCCTCAAATTTTTTAAAGACAAACTAAATCTAGAAGCTACAGGTACATTATTTTGCACATTTTGAGTAACAAATACATTTTTCACAGCAAATGTTTTCACCATAATGCCATTTAACACTATTAGGCAGGATTCTCATGTGCATGTTTCAGCAGATTTCCATCCCTTCTCGAGGAAACTGGTTCCAGAGCGCACCAGATCGGGCTTCTTCCTTGCCAGAGAGGTGAAGTTCCCTGTCCCTAACCAACTTTTGCAGCTAGGGATCGGACCACCAGAGCAGATTAATCTAATTCCCTTTGACTAAGGTAATGACTTGTGTCAACTATTGAGTGGTGGTTTATTAGTTTTGTTTTACCAGTTACTTAAAGTGGAAAGTGTGGCAGTTCAGACATCAATAAAGTCTAAGACAATTGAAAGGTCCAGTGATCTGAAATGTCAGGTTCACAGACCACTGAGGGTTAAAACTTTATGCACAAATAAATCCTACTTTACTGGTTAATACGTGAATCCATTAAGTTGTTTAAAACTAGATATTGCATTTGTTCTCTTCAGAATTATTCTTATTTAACAAAAAAATGTTGTCTTGTTTTCTAATTCTGAATACTTATTAAAATGATTTAACTTGGGTGTTAATGTGTGTAGCATCATGTAACTTTGCTCATTTTTCTATTTCTGAAAAAAAATCATATTATTATTATTATCATTATCACTGCCATTTATTTAATTATTTATTTGTTCCACATACTCATCAGGATCTGAAAAAATAAACACATACAGTTGGGATTAAATCTAATTAATCTTTTTAAATGTTGAAATTTGTCATTTGAATGAGTGTCACTGTTAAATCTGATGAAGTTGAACTGAAAGAAACTTAACTCGGTGCTGAAAATGACGTTTTTGCAAACTGAAATGTTGAAATGAATTCCTTGCAAAACAAAGTGAAGTCAGATCACATCAATCCACTACATGGTTTTATAACAGTAAAAGGCTGAATATATAAATATCCACCAGTAATGAAATTGTTACATTGTGTATTTGGTTATGTATACTCTGATACCAGCAGCTTTTAATAGATTATTCATTGTGTCCTTTCTACACACTATGTGATGAAAGTATAACACCACATTGCAGCATTTAGCTCCAGCCATTTAACTGAACACCATCAATAACATAAAAACTGTGAGGCATGATACATGCTCAATATCGTAGCCCTATTTAAATCAGATGCCCCACGATGTGTCTGCTGAATTTAATGTTTGATGAACTCTACAAATTTCCATTTTGTACTTAAATTGATATTCTTAAAAAAAAAAATGACGCTACATCTGACATTTAGGACTTCATTTTGTGTAAAAATGTAAAAAGCCGTGCCAAATAAACAACATTAGCCTTCACATTATTAAGACAAAGGCTGGGCTTTATATATTCTAATGTATTTTTGTAGTTGAAAAAAAACCAAATACATGTAACTATTGCTTTAAAGCAACCACAGAAATCTAACTAAAAGTTGTGATTGTTTTGAACATTAATGAGATTAGATAAAACAGGCAGCTGAGATCATACAACTGCTCTACCACTCTAACACCATTGTATGGGAACTTGTATTGAAAAGGTTTTCCAACATTGATTGATGCATTCAGTGACATTAACCTGATTCAGTCAGTACTTCCTATTATAGCACATTTAGTAGCAAGATACAATAGTGTGGTGTGTGAAGAGCAGTGCGGAGTCAAATAAAGCATGCTCTGGAAACCGAAGCATTTTCATAGTGTCAGCAGCAGTCTAACAATTCAGTTTTTAAGTTCTTCAAAATGAAAAAAGACCAAAAGTCAATCATTCATGAACCACTCAGCCAGCAACTCAAGACTTTTCTTTTCATTTAATGCAGATCTGTGAAATTAAAGCTTAAAAAAAGTCTTTTTGACTTAACTATTAATAAGACAGTATTCTACTATGTCTTTTTATTAGTATTATTTTTGCTGAGCGGGATTCATGACAAGTTGTTTTTTTTTTAAGTCATGAAATTCATGCAAAATAGGGACAGGGACTTCATTTATTGAATAAGAGTAATAACTGGAGATGGAGAGTGTTACTTCTTTGCATTCAGCTTTGCAAGCTGGCCATCGATTTCCTCCTCTGGCTGCAATACGTGCCACTGTGCAATAGGGCGCCGTGGATTAGCCAGCATGTCTGACCAGTGCTTAAGACCTAAGCCCGTAGCTTTGCTGCCAACAAAGATCTTTCCAATGGCATCGTTCTTACCTATTTTGTCATAATCAAACACTGTAACTGCAACCAAGATTTTCTGAGAAGGGAGAAAAAACAAAAATGAATAAAAGTTATTTCTCCTTCAGAAGCTGAGATTTTGTGTAAAAAATAGATAAAAGTAGAATACAATGATTTATAAAATAATTTAACATACATCCTGGACTGCAGGCAAGCCAAGCTAGCACATTTAATATGAAGCCATGCTGCTGTAACATGTGCGGACAAGGCTTGTCAGTGTCTTGCTGAAATAAGATGTGATCCCTAAAAAGATTCTTGGATACAACATATGTTCTTCTAAAGCAATTTTGGTTCTCAAAGGCCACAATTATGCAGGTTTTTTTATGGATATGTTCCAATCGGGTCTGCAGATGCCTACAAACAGATTTTAAACTTAATGACTCCTGGATAACAGGTCAACAGCAGAGAAGCTCTTCACCGAAAGAAATGGCAAGAAGAACGTTCTTTCTCATTCCACAACTACTCATTGTAATAATTACTGACCTGTAAAGTCTTGAACTTAACTATATTCTTTTTTTAAACCAGGCACCTAGAGAATATCTCACAGTAGCAGAACAACAAAGGCCCATGTGTTTACACCTCATGAGAAAGTTTTCCTTGAGCAAATGTTAAAATCAAAACTAACATTGTATTTAACAATCTCATTCAGCACATACAAGTTATTATTTACAACTTTGCCTTTCAATTCCATTCAAAGGATGTATTTGTTTAAACCTTGCATTGGAGTGTTTATATGTGAATGTGCCTTTTATTCTTTTGTATCTTTTTATCTGAATGATTTCAGATGCTTTTGTTCATGAGTTGCACTTTCAAGATTCATAATTTACATTTATTGTAGAATTTAAAGTTTGCGTAGATAGGCAAATGAGATCGTAAGCAGTAGACAACCCCACAAGCATGCCTATTGGTTGTAATAAGACAACCCGGACTTCTAGAGAGTGTCTGTTCGCTTTCTGACTTGGGAAACATTTAGTTTCACTTTGGGTTGGAGTTTGAGTTGGACACAGTTACAGTTGGAGTTGTAAAATGACAGACCTGAAATGCTGCAGAGGAGTAAATATAAGTCTCATATAAGAGCTCAGAACAAAGGTCTGCCTGTGCTTTAATTTTACTGAGTGAACGGTTCAGTGTGTCTTCTCAGGGGACTTTACAGACACATCAGTTTGAGCCAGTTCATAATAAATAGACTAAATAAGTAAAATTGACAGCTTGCTTCACACTTGCTTGACTTAGATCCAATCCCCCATCCTGATCATGCACAAAACAACTGTAAAAGATGATGGATCATCCGCTGGGAGGCCACAGTGCTAACCAGAACACTTTTGTGTTAAAAATTCTATAAAGATATAAAGTATCAGCCAAATACCCAAAAGTTTTTATTTGAACAAAAGACTGATAACTGTAACATACAGATGAACTTTGCTAAATATGTTCATGCTTATGCTGCAGCTAAGTCATGGCTGGCTGTGCCAGACTAGTAAAGGGGATCTGCATGTAGACTTATATCAATACTGTGTAACATCCTCAGTATTTCTGGACAGAGGCATTGCCATTACAAAATGTAACTTGTATTTGTTTGATTTAACATTGTGATTTTAAGCTGAATATAAATAATGGAAATTTTTTTATAATAAATTAAATATTTCAAAATGGTCCAAAATGTTTGAATTTGATGTACTACCTGCATCTGCTCCAGAGGGATTTCAAAGCTGAAGGATTCATTATAGTATGGATTGAGGGTGTTTTTCTTCACAGTTGTCTTCTTTTTCTTCAGACGTTTACCACCCTGTAACAGCTGGATCTTTACGTAAGGATCTGGAAATGATATATATTTATATATATGATCAATAATAAAGACCATTACATTTTGCTACACTTTCAGTTCTGAGAAGCACAGCCATTCAGATTCATCCACGGTTTTCTATGAGTGCCTTAAAATGGATGCATTCAGCAACGAAAAAAACGTTATTATAGATAGCTGCATTAGAAGTCAGGTTGAAAGACTTCCCATGGATTTCCATTGTATTTTAAATTGAATTGCTAAAGAGTCATACTTATTTAAAAACATCCCATCATGTAATTTTAATTCATTGTGCAAACATTTGCAGTTGTTCAGCAGTAACATGTATCTTCAATAAAATCTTGGCACATCTCTTTCAAATTAATTTTTATACCCCAAGTACATGAGATATTCTACTACTTGGTCATAGTATGTTAACTTTGGTTGTTTTTCTACCAGATAAGCCGCAGGCGTCCATCTTTTTCAGGTTCTTTGCCTCCAGGATGCAGACGGTGAGTTTACCCGCTGTGGGGACATAACGGAGGGAGATGCAGATGTCTCCAAGTTTTTCAGGCTGAATACAAAGAGAGAAGAAAAAGTAACAAACAGAGATTATGGTCAGACAGCTGATTGTTTTATGAAAGGTTTCTGCTCAATTGTGAGTATGTTGCATTTTCTTATTCTAAATATAAATATTCGATCTTGCTGGCACTGTTTTGTAACTATATTTGAGAATTCTGAGTACTGCAGTGTTTGGTGTCCACAGTGGATGCTGTTGTCTTAAGAAATGTCTCAAAAATATCTTAAGTGTTTGCAGAAGACATGAGACATGTTCCACAATAATATTTCTACATGAAAAGGTTTCATGTTTGTTCAATTTCTGAAAAAAGTCATAAATAAATATATTGATTCCAGTGATTAATCTTTTCTCTTCTACACTACATAAATATACATTTATAGAGTTTCATACTTTCAAAGGTAAGTTTACAGTAAGAATTAACAGAACGTTTGTCTTTGAAATCATGATTAATGTCGATTGGATCTTGAACAGCACCTCTTCTTGATCAGCACTCTCCAGGTCCCGCCACTCTTCAATCGGCCGCCCAAGGTCAATAGTATTCATTGGCAACTTGACCTCTCCGATAACGTCATGTTTGGAAAATCGGTCATAGTCATAGACAGACATGCACAGGGTCTTCCCACCAAGCTCCTCATAGGGCACCTGATCCAAAAAAACAAGATTAATAGTAGAAAATGATCATTACCCAAACTCCCATTCTTTTCTGTTGTAAATTTGTGAGCTTTTGGATCTTGACACACAGAACTATTTGTCTCTGTGGGGGTCACTAGAGGAAAGCAGCATTTATCCTAAAGAACCATTCAGTCCAAACAAACTTAAAAAAACCCTAGAATCATTTCTGGCCCTAATTCTTTTACAAAACACTATCTATTTATGATCTTTTCTCATGTATGTCTTTTGTTGCAGATGTATCATAGGTGTTTCAGGATGTACACTTTCAATGCTCCAAATTCTGTAATCTCCTAAACTGTAAACTTATAGTACACATGATAACATGGAAAACTTACCTTGAAAACAAATGTCTCGTTGAAGACAGGATTTAGCGTTTTCTTGTGCACCTTTGTGTCAAACTTTTTCTTCTTGTCTGGTAGCAGCAGAACTTTAACATAAGGATCAGAGGTTCCACCAGAGTCCATGGACATCAAGTCTGCAGCTTGAAGGATACCAATTGTTAGCTGCAAGCAGAATAAAAATGATGTTAAGAACATGTTTTGACGACTGCTATCAAAAAGAAACCCAATATTTGCATCAACCAATGGTTTTTCCTAGTACATGATGTGTACAAGAAGCAAATGACATCTAAAGCTGCCACTTGTTTCATCTAAACAAGATTTGTTTTTAAAAATGCATAATATTTTATGCATTTAAAAAGCGATGACACATACCTTTGTGTTCTCAAAGTCATAATCAATAGAGTATTGCAGTTTCCCAAGTTTTTCTTGTTCTTTCTCCTCCTCCTCTTTTTCCTCTTCTGTCAGTCCAGTCTCTCCTTCATCATCGTCATCATCCTGTTGTTTCTGTGATGCAAAGGTAATAAAACGAAATACACATTAAAAGTTATTTAAACAGGAAATACAAAACAGGAATCCCCATAACAGCCAGCATGCCACAGACACTGGAGCTCCAGGAGTTTTTACATGGGAGATACACGTTTCACTTACTTCTCACCTTTATAGCATCTGATGATCAAAACCAGAGATTTTATAAGGGGAGAAATTTCTTATGGAACCATAGATGTTTCTACTTTGGAAAAACTCTGTACTCCTTACCAATTCACTGTTTTTAGATCAGTGGGGGATTCATTTGACATGCTTGAGCAGTTCAGTGACAGCCAAAGTCAGTGGAGACTTTGCATGCGAGTTCCACTAAAAAGGATATTAAAGGCCTGACGTTTCCATACAATGAGAAAATAGGTGTTTGATTGTTTGCCGAACAGTGAGATATTATTTTTAACAGTTGAAAAAGGAGTTATATTTAGAATAAAATCCCAAAGGAAGTAGTTCATAACAGCAAATGCCAATGCATAAAATATAATCAAAACAAAATAAAGTATTATATTCAGGGCAACTTTAGTAAAATATGCTTTATGACTAGATTATCAGCCCGGTTGCCAAAGTAAAACAAATAATGTTTATTTCTAGAAAATACTGAAGCATAAAACTAATATATTAATTAACACACA
>JBAMIG010000003.1:11176554-11188170 GCA_037177335.1 Kiunga ballochi
TGACTAAACCTAATGGGAAAATGTGCATATGCAGATTGGTTTACCATCAGCAGCAGGTGCTTCAGAGTCTGCGGCAGGAGCAGCTTCTTCTGTGGCTGGAGCAGCATCAGCAGCAGCTAATATTAAATATTAGGTATTAATAAGTTATGCATTAAGCAACATGTTCTGATTGATGAAAGTGTTTCTGTTTAGGCTACACTGTGTTTGTTAAGAAAGCATACAAAGTGTCTAATGTAACAGGCAAATGGTGAAGCAAGTTTTACCAAGAGAAGGGAAACATTCAAATCTTAAAATATAAGTTGGGCAAAACCAAATGATGTTGCATGATAGAGATCTTTTTACCATCAGCAGGGGCATCAGCAGCAGCTGGCGTTTCTTCTGCAGCAGGAGCAGCAGCTGATATTAAAGGTTAAAAGATATATATTAGTATGGTAAGTTTTAGTTTAAGAGGTGGATGGTCAAAGAGGTATTAGTCCATTTGTTGTTTTGGGTTTTTATATGTCACTGACAGGGTCCTCAGCAGCAGTTGACATTTCTCCTGCAGCAGGCATTAAGCAACATGTTCTGATTGATGAAAGTGTTTATGTTTAGGCTACACTGTGTTTGCTAAGAAAGCATACAAAGTGTCAAATGCACCAGGCAAATGGTGAAACTAGTTTTACCAAGAGAAGGGAAACATTCAAATCTTAAAATATAAGTTGGGTAAAACCAAATGATGTTGCATGATAGAGATCTTTTTTACCATCAGCAGGAGCATCAGCAGCAGCTGGCGTTTCTTCTGCAGCAGCTGATATTAAAGGTTATAAGATATATATTAGTATGGAAAGTTTTAGTTTAAGAGATGGATGGTTAAAGAGGTATTAGTCCATTTGTTGTTTTGGGTTTTTTATATATCATTTACAGGGTCCTCAGCAGCAGTTGGCATTTCTTCTGCAGCAGGAGCGGTGGCTAATATTAGAGGTTAGAAGATATAACATATTAACACTTTTGAAAAAGAGATATCTCAAAGGGCCTCATCTCACTTCTTCTGCAGCACTTCTTCTGATACTAAGAGTCAGGTATGCATTAGTAGACCCTATAATTTCCCTCCAGAGGCCAATAGCTTATTATTTATCAAGACCTAAATTATTTCATGCCATCAGTAGTGACCTAAGCAGCAGTGAATGATTTTTCAACAACAGGTGCAACAGCTGATAGAGGTTAGAAGATATTACTGAGTTGCTTGTGGCTAGCTTTCTGTAATACACAGCTGACTTATAAGACACATAAGGTTATCTTTCATACCATCACCAGGAGAAGATTCTTGTTACAAGTGCGGCAGGTGTTAAGAGACTATTATTTATTAGAAGCCCATAGCTGAAAATTTTCTAAGATAAGGACGAGTTAAGATGCATTAACTCTGTAGTTGTTATTCACCATACCCTCAGCGGGGACAGCTGTTATTTCCTTAGCAGCAGGTGCAGCTAATGTTAGAAGTTAAAAAATATTACAGGAGTTTAGCACAGATAAACAGATCAAATAAAAATAAAAAAGTTATAATAAGGTAAGCTCTAATTTGTACTGCGAGGACAGATCTCCACTACAGTAGCATATGCATTAGAAACTGAGATAAAATGGCTAAATATTGGACAAAAAACAGTATTTAGTCATTAAACCTTAAAGGCTATGGTAGGAGATATGCACAAGTTAGTAGCCTAGTGAGAGCACATTACCACAGTGAATGCGTTTCAAGAGCCCTAATGTTTGCGTTAGTAGCCTAAAGGGCGTTCACAGTTAGATATTATTCACAAATGGAAACTTTATATATTACGATGGCGGTGCGTGACTCTAAAGACAGCTTTTACCAGGTGTGTAAAACACCAATCTAGCCGTTTCCAGTTTGGCTTCATTGGCTGCATCTTCACGCCGAGTGCGCAGGTGCGTAAAGGTTACCCTGCACTTACCTTAATAAGAACCAATCAATTAAGATTTAATTTGGTTTATGAAGAAGACATCCAAGGTTTATCCATACAAGATCAAATGAAGGTGTCTCTATAGCGGCAAAAATGTAGCCTAATACACACTAGATACGCCGCTGCGCGCGGGGCATTACCCTCTGCGGGTGCTGGGGCCTCTCCTTCAGCTGGAGCCGCTTCGGCCTCTGCGGGGGCTGCGGCGGCTTCGGCTGGGGGAGCTTCAGCTGGCGCTTCCTCAGCAGGAGCAGGCTCTGCGGCGGGTTCAGCAGCCGGCTCCTCCTTGGCTGGTTCTTTCTTAGCCGCCTTCTTGATTGGGGCAGGCTTGGACGGCATGTTGGAGGTCGCAGCTAATTCCCAACTTAGTTAAGTCCTTCAAACTGTATCCAATGCCATCATTCCTATGGGGGTGTCAGGCTTTTATAAAGCTCTGTAGGCTCAGACGCCGCCCCTAATGAACTAAATGTAACAGATAGGCCTACTAAACACCATGGATGACTCGCAACATCGCGTCTGCTTCACTCATTAACAGTGACTCATATATTAACTTATTCACGAGATTAAAACCGGTCAGATTACATAGGATACACGTTAACACACCGACACTATCAGGCAAGAAACAAAACAATAAATATAACATGTATTTTATTTATCCCAACAAACAGTGATAAGTGGATGAAAGCCTTCAGAGGCATGCTTTATCCAGGTATTGGACTGAACTCTGAAGAAATATAGCCTACCTTTATCCCAAGGATATATTTTCTATCCCTCCTCTATGATTGTAGTCGCACCCAGAATGCTGACCTACAGTAGCTATTTACAATCTTTACAATGATGCTCTGTACAAAATAGAGGAATTACGTTTTACAAAGGATTCTTTACAAAGAAAGAAATATCAAATAGGCTATTGAGTATTAAAAAGGAAAAAGTCATCTAGAATGATTTTCCTAAACAATATGTTGATGTTAACATTTTTTTTGTCTCATCACAGAAAGTTTACATGCATTTACAACACTTAGAAATTCTTAACATCTGCACATCAGTGACATTAGATAGTTTTTTTTTATTTCAATCTTTGTTTATTCCACAACAAGCTTGGCGAAAATATGACTATTCAGCAACCTGTAATGGCTTAAGACATCAGAATTATCTCCGCTTTGTTTATTTAGATCACGCAAACAGCCAAAAATTGATTTCAGCCGGACATTGTGCTCATTGACTTTTAATCATCCTTCTTATAATCTCATTCACAGCTGGAGTTACATCACCTCTGTTTTTATTAATGAGAAAAAAATTAATCAAACACTTTAAGTACGTAAACTACATTTATTAACCCTGTTTTCAATACCACAATGACTAAATCCCCCATCTTTAAGGCCAAGTCCCACCTCCTGAAACACGCTTTACTTTTGTCTCCTGGTTTAATTTGGTTCAAATTAGGAACCCAAAGACTGTATAAAAACAGACTGCAGTTGCTTGTGAAGCTCAGACATCTGCTGATTGCTGATACCAGTAGAAGTTGCTGCATAATCCTGATACACTATTAAGCAAACACAAATCACAACTACTACAGAGCAACAGGCATAACAACCAGTGAATGAGATGCGAAGTTGGAGCTGATGTCTCGTTAACCTGCGAAAACAGACGAGTGCGTCCAGTGAAACAGTCCAATACCTGCCATATTTACAGTAATGAAGCCATTTGGCATCATTTATTTTTTTGCACTTTATGTCTAATGTTATTTTAATTTGTGGGTTAGCAACCAGAGCTGCAGTTTAGTCAATCACACAGAACAATAAAATCCACAGCAGTGACCCCACTTTCTCATCGAGCTGTCATTAAATTGATCCAACATTCATTTACAGAGTTAACATTATGTGCAGTTTATTCTGAACACTGAAACACTTGGAGGTCTGGGATGATGAATCACTTCACATATCATAGCACAATCACATACCATGTCTTTCAGGTACGCAACAAAAATCCACAGAGCACCTTACACTTTCAATGTGTCTTCCTTTTTTAAACTTCTTTTTGAAAGCAAGTCTGCATCATTTGCCTAAAATGCTCCTATTGAATACTGTATGTCATTGACATGGGTGTACGCCACACATGGTCTCACACGACGTCACTGTCTTTACGTTACGTCTTTGAAACTTCAAACACATCCAACAAAATAACGGATGTGATCATTTAGATCTGTCATATTCTTGATGGAATTGACACAAAACTCTTTGCTATCCTACCCTTTACGACTAAATGACTCATTTTCATTTCTAAAATGTTTTTTAAAGAGCACCATATATATCTAAACGATGATTAAAAGCATGAGTGGTATAAGAGACTGTTGAGTTGAGTGGGAAGTGTGAACATCAGTCACTCTGCTCAGCCACTGTCAAAAGTGATTTGCAGTGGAGTTTTGATAAGGCTCCTTTTAAAAGCACCAACTACACACTTCTGTAAGATGGTTTAAGTGTTTTATATACATTCATATGTGAAATTAACCCCCTAACCTGACAGTCAATATGCATGGATAAAGGAAAGTATTTGGTTCAGTATATTAGCTATTTTCATCAACTAATGCAACTGCAACATGGACTGATGGTATGTACATAATATATACAAAGTATTTGGGGAAAGATCTTAAAAAATGTGTTCTTTCTTTTAAATAAATGTTATAGAAGAGCAACCTGAATTTGATTCAGATTGGAGTCTGTTTACAGTTTGTTTATGTTTAATTATCCCTGTGTAATAAGCATCTGATACCTGATCTGTGTGGCAGCACTGGTACCACTATTTGTGTTAAAAGAAATCAAACTGAATGAAGTAATTGGAAAAAGGGCAGTGATTTTTCACCAACTCAGATCACCGCTAAATAAGTTGTTTTTATTCAAAAGAGTATGACAGCAAGTATAATTTTTCCAACTAATAAACCATGAATGTGAAAAAGAAAATATGTGAAAAAATTTCAATCAAAATGTGTCAGCTCTGAAAAATCCTGTATACTGACATAAATAATTATGAAAGGTGGTGAAGCACCTCATTTCTGAGAGAAAAGTTTGGATGATTTTGATGAAAGCACCAGTAGAGTCTGCTAAAGTTGAGGTGACATGGACGTCTTTGTTCTTAAGGCATATTTGTTTTACCTGCTGGGGCTGTAAAGTTCAGGATTGCATATGTGTAAGATTTAGCCTTCAAAGACTTGTACAGTAGCAATGTACCGAAGAACATTACAATAAACAGTAAGGTCTGCCATGCTGTCATACTCTTTTCCAAAGCAAGTTTGAAGTTAGTTAAGAATAGCGCCATTTGATGGGGACCAGACATCCCATGATGCACTTGAGGAGAAAACAGGGTGGACAGTGTGTGTTGTTGCAGTAATCCCCTGAAGTCAAAGTGCTGAGAAAATGCATTTTCTTGTGAACTGCTAGCACCAATCTAAGAGTACTGAGGGCTAACATGGTGGTATATATGGATATATAAATAAATAACAGAATTCAGTTATCTGTTTAATCTGTGTGAACAGTCTTACTGTTCCTGCCATGCAGATGCAATGACTCAGAAACACTCCTTACACCTGCTAATCATTTTACAAGAGATTCTATGTAAGGTTGGAGGCTGGAAACTGGTGGAAACTGCAGATGTTTGACTGAAGAAGACAATGTTTTAAGTGGCTGCATCTGCATGTGTTGCAATAAGTAGAATTCACTGGTCATATTTTTAAAGTCCAAAAACAGAAACTCTCCATAATTATTTTAGTTGATTCATTTCCACCTGATTGTCCACTGCTTTAATACAGAGAACAAAATGAAAAGATGAAGTGCTGAGCTCTGTGTTCAAAGTTTAGGCAGGCTGGGGTCTTCTTTGTCTGGAGACTCAATGTAATTAGCCGCCTCTTGCAGTTTTAAAAGCATTGCCATCTACAACAAAGAGTGGAGAAATCAGACAAGAGTTGAGGTTTTAAAATTACTAATGAAATAAAAAACGGAAAATATCCTGATAGTTTTTCCTACCAGAGGATCTGATTCCATGGAGCTGGGTGGGGTCTCCTTGCGAGGCCTTTCCTCACTGGACTGGCATGGGCTGCTGGAGCTGATGCTAGGAGGAGGCAGGTGGAACAGCTTTGCCTGGTCTTGCTGGGCTGATGGCCAAGGTAGTGTGCCCCTCACCCACTCCACCGGATCCTCCCATACTGCCTTCTGGCCATGAACCTGAATGATCAAAATAATCTTGCTTTGGTGTAGTTCACAATGCTCTTTGTGATTAAATTATTGTATTAAGAGGACAGAAGCCATAAACACAGTTATATAGTTAAGAGTTATGGTTAGCCATCTGTCTTACAGTACCTTGATGCCATCCTTGGCGCCTTCTTGCAGATATGGAATAATAGAGTAGTTCCAAAGATCAATGAACCATGAACGAAACTCATCCACTGTGACTGGACAGGACAGGAAAAAGCAGGGTCCTTTAAGTAGATGAGAAAAAAAAGAAAACACACATCAGTCACGGAAACTTTATATTTACACCTACAATTTAACATCTTCCTGAATTTTTCATACCAATGAGGAAATCTGATGTGCTGTGCTTCTCAAGGAAGGTGTGCAAATGATACCACAGTTTGGGCACCCAGTCTAACACCCCGATCAGGTCCTCATTGGTTAAGCTTCTTTCATCCTCGGACTCCATCAGTTTCCTGTGCAAATACCGTACGAGGAAGCCATTGGCTGGCTCCACATTGTTAGAGAAGGTCACCATCCTGAAAATAATTTTTAAAAAGTCAGGAGTTAAACAGCGAGGCAAGTTTCAAAACAAGTGTATAACATTATCCTTACAATTTTACTGCCAAATCTTAAACTTTAGAATCAACCTGAAGCTAAGATGAAGGCTGTGGTTTGCTGTCATCTTCACTGGTTGATTGCTTGTTCCAATAATGTAAGGACTGGATAAACACACAAAATAACACAGCTCAAGTCAACTTTCACATTTATAGAGTATATGAATAGCTGTTTCACTTTGTTTTTGGGGGACTGTACCATTTGTGATATTTGCAAGTCAGAGCCCCATTAACCAGTTCACTGATGGAGACAGGATCATGAATGTCATCCAGAATAACTACCAGTGGGATTTCAGATGTACTGGTTTCCCGATCAATTTGATTGGCCAAATTAGAAAGATAAAGCTGCAGGTCCTGATGGAAAATAGAAGCAAAGGGACACAGTAGCACAAGTCAATAGAAGGAGACATTGTGCCAGGCCACCTCCTCGGTGTTTTAATGGATTTTGAATGAATTCCAGTTATCATTACCTTGCATGACTGGCGGTGCATGTTGAAAGTGACCATGATACCGTCTGTGACTTCACGGGCACTGCGGTCCACCAGGTACTCAGCCAGCCTGTAGGCAAGGTAAGACTTACCTGTCCCGCTCGGGCCAGACAGAATGAGACGGCGGTGTTTGAGTAAAAGGCTGATGTAGTGCTGCATCATGGTTTTAGGAATGAGAGTTTCAAATACGAGACTGTCCACACATTTTTCCTTCAAACCTGAGAATGATGTGTGGAAAGGAAAAACAACTGAATAAAGAAATGCTAAAAGTTATCTGCTAATTAGATCAGACATTTCAGTAATAGTGATAAAGTGAAATTCTACACATAATTTTAAGCACCTAATAGGCATACTGTAAATGTCTGCACTACAGAGAAGAGATAACACAAGCACGATGCACTTGGTTAGGATGTTTTGGAAACAGCTTTCTGTCACCTCACATGTCCTTCATAAGCCACACTGAGCTCAAGGATCTCTCTCTCAAAATAACTTTGCAACAAGTGTGAGAATTCAGTGTGCACCCAACTCCCCCCTCTCCCCTCCATCAGCTTAAACATCTATGGGGCCCATGTGTCTGAGCGTGGCTGACCAGCTGGGTCTGACAGCACAGGGATCATGTTACCCAGAACCCTGCCGCTCATTTCCAAACTCTCCTAGCACTTTACTCGATGCATTCTTCCATGCAAAACTGCCGGGGGACACACAACCAAACAGCCCAAACAAACTTGTCACACCGTTAAGCTGACAAATATGAGGATTTGTACTTGGGTTTTACAATTAACATGGCTCAACTGATCATTTATATATATATATATTAAAAAAACTGAGTTGGCTAAAAATAATTATCAGTATTGTGGATCTGGGCTGACATTTCAATTAAAATATTAGTGATTCAGATATGAATGAGTTGAAAAGATGTAACATACATTACCTGACTGACTGAAAAAAAAAATATTATCATCAAACATAAATCATTACGTTTGCTGACATTTTTAGCACTAAAATCAATAAATCCACTTTAAATGCTCGAATAATTTTATCAGTAAGAAAAGCTCTGCAGACCTTTCAGAGCCACTGTGATGCTTGTGGGACCTCTGGACATGCAGCGAGAGGGCTGCGTCTCAGGAACTTCTCCTCCCAGCACTCTCTTAATGTGTCCCATACCGTAGCTGTAAATCGAGTCAGCAGAAAGGCCCAGACTGGAGGTGGGATCCACCTTGGCTATGTAGACCTGGGTTAAAATGTGAAGAAAATAGGATGCCTAAACAGGATTTTACATTTACAGTCAAATAATAATAAATGACTCTTACAAATAAAACTAATGCAAATCCTGCTCATGATGCTAGATTATTTATGAATTTTACATGCTACAGGAAGAGCCCAACATTAAACACTGAATACCTGGAAATTTTTGTCCATCTATTCATTAAATGATTTACATGCTAAACCTTAATGTGACACGTATGTAAACACACATATGTGAGCTTAGAGCTGTCAGAAAAAGATGTCTTACCTTGAAAGCCTGGCTGACAGCTGAATCTAGCATTACCCAGTCCATCCTGCCATTTACCCTCACGGTGCCAACAAAAAAATCCTGTTGTTTAACCTCCTGTTGGAGCAAAGTTATGAAGTTAGAAAGTGATACAGAAAACCTAAGGTATGAATTTTGAATAAAGAAAAAGGATAAGAAAATGAAAAGAAAGTGTTCTCACATCTTTGAGGACACGTAAATCTGGAACACAAACCACCACTCTAACACGGTGATCATCTCTCTGTGATGAAAGGCTGAGTGAATCTGCAGAGTGAACATCTGCAGAGGAGTAAATAAGTAGAAACAGAAAACAAAAGATCAAGGAATATTAATGCAGCATATGCTGGACTTTTGTTTTGTTTTTTAAAATAAGATGGTACAAAATATATTTTATTTAGAAGAAAAATACATTTTAGTTTAACTTTTACTTGAGGCAGGCAATGTTTTCCCGTCAACTACATTGTTTCATTCACACTTCATTGTAAGCGAGTGAATTGTACCTGAGCTGCTCCCCTCACTCAGGCCTCTGCTGTAGCTTTTGGGCATGTGCATGGCTACTGACTGTCGAGGCGATGAACCTCCTAGTGCTGTGAGACCTGAGGACTGGGAGACAGAGCTGGAGGGTCCAGGAGATGGACAAGGTGACAGACTTCCTGTCTTCAGTTGGTCATTCTCAGTCTTCAGGTTTTCTACGGTCTTCTGTGAGGAAAATCACAAAGATTACTGACCCGTTATTATATTTAACAGATTTAACAGAAGTGAAGCCATTTTTTTCTCAAGGTACGTTTTTTTTGTTTTTTCATCTTGACATCCCTAAATGTAGGTAAAATAAATGAAAAATTGAGTCTGTTTCAAAATAAAAATAAAAACACAAGATCACTGGTGGCCTGTGCTATGAGGCTGGATTTTCTCTTATAGGGGTAGCTTCAGGATTACTTCTGGCTTCTCTGTACTGCAACACTGGCTTACTTTTGATCAAGCTCTATCACCACAGCAACAAATGCTGAACAGATGACCCACTCCGGAGCAGACTATGTTCTGAATAAGAGATCGGTGAGTATTAAAGCGCCACCTCCTGACCAATCAGATCTCATAAAAAATGGCCAGCCCATTTTTGACATTGGTGCACGGCTAGTGAGAGGAGTGCTTAAGAGAAAATATGTCTTAAGGGACAGATCCAACCCGTTGGACTTTCCTGACAACGTGCGGTAGGCTCCCAAAGGTACAGGTTTCTGTAGATGAATTGTGCTCCTTTCATCCATTCTACAGATACAGTAATAAAGCCTTGTCACTGACAGCTCTGATTTATGTTTTCATATTGTTTTTTACTCACTCCCATGTCATTTTAGCTCCACTGGGGTTGCTTCTGAAACAAAGGTCAATAATAGTGATAATACTTTTTCACACATGACATAGGTAGAGCACTACAGAGTTAGGAAACGCACAACTATCCGTGCATTCCTGGTGGAGGAATGGATATTCCAACATAACATGCTCGCATGGGAGCAGATCCTTTAAAAAGCTGAGAAATATGATATAAATAAAGCATTCCTAGAAACGTTTGAGCTGTAATAACGATGATCTGAGTGATGCCAGTTTATATTGTCTTGTTAATTAATATTAGAAAATCAAAATTACAGATTAACAGTCTGTAATTTTCTGCCTGCATTCCTTCCTGGCTTTTGTTGCAGCAACAGCATTACTTTGTATTGATACTACTTTGTAGGAATACAGTGCATTCCTTGTATTTTTGAATAATAATAGTCTCCTCCTGCATGGTAAAATACGCCGCTCTGGAGGGTTTGTCCATATTTGCGATTGGTCAGAACCTTCAAACACCGCCTCGTTTATGTGAATGCGCACTAATCTTGATGGGAAAACCCGGGTTTTAATTAGCGAGCTGATAACCAGCCCCCGTAGTACAACTTATCCAGTTCCTAAATGTCTGGTTAGGTCAATTCAGGGAACAGAGATACGTCTGGGCTGAGATACACTTGCCCGTACTCTGGACTGAATCTGCACCATGCATCATATATACAGATGAAAAAAAAATATTACAAGCTAATCACCTAACGGAGAATCGAAACCAGTTTGTTTTCAAAGAAGAAGCAAGTACACAGACCTGCATACTGGTCATGGCCTCCTGCAGCAGTTCCAGCTGATGCGCAGAGTTTAAAGCCTCCAGCCGGATGTCTGTCAGTTTACGCTCCTTCTCCCAAAGCTCTGTACGCAGCTCTGTTACAACCATATCATCTCCCATCTCAACCCCTTCACACAAACTGGAGACAATCAGATAAAAAAAGACACTATCAGGAAACTAACAAGGAAACAATGACATATCATATTATACAGCAAACAGTTTGGTTAGTTGTGAGGTTTACCCAGATGATGACGATGAGGGTTTCATTGGCTGTTGAGGGTTCTCACCAACACCATGAACCTTGGGGGAAGAAGGAGCTGAAGACTCTGGGGTGGCAATCTCTTCAATGTCAGCATATGGTCCAGACTTGGAGCCCTTCTTACTGAAAGCTTTGTTGAAGGAACTGCGGAGCTGTTCAAAGAAAATATGAGTGCAGCACCGAATAAGTAAAACATTTGTCAGCAAATCAATTAATTTTTGGCAAATGGTGAGTAGTGCAATGCCCAAAGCTCTTTGAAGATGCTTATGATGCTTATTTCATTTTAAATACAAACCATGCAGTCACCACTATGAAGGTACACTAATGTATAAACATAGACATAAAAGGTTTTGAGGAATATATATATATATATATATATATATATATATCAGAATCAGAATCAGATTTATTG
>JBAMIG010000003.1:11189441-11200807 GCA_037177335.1 Kiunga ballochi
TCAGTTGATTTGTAATGAATCCAGAATGTATGACATTTCATGTTTTTTAATTGCATTACAGGAAATAAAGAACTTTTACACAATATTCTAATTTTCTGAGACAGTCCTGTATATATATATATATGTGTGTGTGTGTGTATATATAACTTTTATATATAGTAAGAGTATACTCTAACTTTTTTAACATTTCGACATACACACAATGTATCATGTCAATTTATGTATTTCAGTATCAGTAGGAGGGTTTGATAATAAGATGGCCGATGGTGATTTAATGAGTCTGTTAAACATGTAAGACAGAATGTTACTAAATATGACACATTATGTTCATGCATAGCAGCAAGTCAGGAGGGGATTAGGTCTGTTTACTGTGTGCACTGTTACTCACTCACCTCAAACACCTAAAATAAAAAGGAGGGAAGCATGAAGAAAAACCAGAGTCATACTTAATAAGAAACATGGAAATAGATTGTGGGACATGAATTAACATGAAGGAATGATTGCTTTTAGGTTTAACAATGTACTACACAGTTAATGTGTACTATCCTATTAAACTTTAGGTACATTTTTAACCAATATCTGCAATTTTCTGTGTTTAAATGATTACTTTTCTCACCTTTTAGACCGTTTTATCATTCTAACAACAAACAACTTTTTATGGATGAAAAACATGTCGGGTATAATTACTGTTATTTCTTATTACTATCCAGCAAGCTCAAAAACATTTTCTATCTCACTTTTATTTTTTCTTGTCTACATATTAATACTGTTTTATATTTATGTGAGAAATAGTTACAACTCATTTAGAAATCTGTGTGGTCAACATTTCTATTTGTGTGCGTTTCCTCACCCAGCTTTTCTTTTTCTTCTTCTTGGCCTCCTGCTCCTTTAAACTTCCCATACTTGAGTGGCTTGTTGTGCTGGTGAGGCTGGAGATGCTTTCTGTGGAGTTCTGGCGATTAATCAGCAGCTCTGAATACCAAAAAGCCCCCCCAAAAAACAAAACAGCACAGCTATAATTATTGAGAGAAACTATATTGCAAGCACGAATTACACTCTACAGTGTGTCCATGTTACATTCTGTACCTTTAGGTGTGATGTCTGGATTGCTGAGAGCACCTTGAATTATTTCCTGGGCTTCTGTATTTTTGGCTCTCAGATTCTCAATGGTGTCCTTCAGTTCGGTGAGTTCAGAGTCCTGAAGAGGGAAGACAATGTGCTTGCATGTTAGTAAATAGATTGAAACAAGAGTCTTCTGCACTCTGGATGGTAGAGTGTCCACAATTTTTCACAAAAGTTTTCAAGCCGTGTTGAATGGCTGATGACAACATGCATAATCTGCTATGCAAACCTTTGACCCACATATCATTCACAGCATAGCTATATTAGTTAGTAAGCCTCTATTTAACTGACACATCTAACAAAGTAAAGTTGAAATAATAGTTTATCACTGTTATAAATGTTCTGAGCATGAAGTGGCAAAGCTTTATTTAGAGTTTGCCTTATCAGTGCAATGCACTTCTCATGTCTCTTCACACAAACAAGTGGACCTCAATGATGTCTTAGTTGGAACAAAATTCATTAGCATATCATCAACAAAATACCTTTTGCTCTGAAGAGACTGATAGTGTCTGCAGGCGTGCTGTCATCAGTGCCAGACTCTGCTCAAATGCTGCAACCAGATTAGCCTATAAAAGAAAGAAACAGAGGTAAAGAGCCAAAAAGATGCCGTGTGTGCTTTATGGAGAAAAAACAGCCGGCAGGTATGAATCCTCATCCAATTTAAACTAGTAAACAGCCTCTCTTGAAGGATATCAACCTAATAGTTTTCTGTGTGAGCTGGAAGATGAAGGAATGGATGGAATAGCGAACTGCTGTGAAAGATGTCAGATGTCAGAGTGGACGTCAGGGCTGTGGTGAGGCAGAGCAGTGGTGTAAATCTAACCTTGTCCAATCATGAAACATGTTTTACTGATAGGTTAGGCTATCGCTGCTGAAAATTGAAAGCTATGGCCTGTGTTTCTTTTCTTTATAAATAAAACCAATAACCTTTAGATAATAATTCTTAGTTATATTGGCTCAGTAAAGAAAGGGACATGTTCATTTAGGAAGGGGTATTTCAATAAGGACAATCCTTCATAATCCCAAATAATATTCCTTTACAAGTACTTTGTTATACATAACTGGGCATAACTATAAATCAGTCAAATACAAAATAAAAAAAGTCTAATTAAGATAAAAGTATTGAGAGACAAAATATCTACATGAAAATGAACTTGTTTGATCTTTTTTCTTTATGAATTATTAGACAGATGTTAAAATTATTTGTATCACATACTTGCAAGCAAAGCAGAACCTTTTTTCATTGCTGTTTCTGTATAAATGTTTAATTTATCTAATTTTATAATTATCAAATCTTCTAAACTAAAGATTAAAAAATACCTGAAATGAATACATTTCATTTTATTACTTGGTATGGAGGACCACCACTTAACAACCCAACTCCTGCTTTTATATCTCTGGAGAAAAAGCAAGAATGAATTGCTAGGAATTGTGACAAAAACTTAGTCTTGAGGGTATTTAAAACATATCAGAGCTCAAATTAAACCAACAACTAACAAACCTGGCCTAGCTGCTACACCCAGTATCCAAGGATGTGGTTCAGTGGGAAGCAGGCAGGGGGCAGCAGTGAGTCCAGCAGTCAATACAGCCAAGAGTGTAAAAGAGAGGGATAGTTGTATTAGGTGGGGGAAAAAACTCTGATGAAATCAAATAAACACACCACAAATTGGGCTTCATACACAGACCTAAAACACCTGGGCAGCAAAATCAATACGAAATTGTGCAAAAGAGGTCCGATTGTCTGTTGAATTAGGGTCTATGGTTTCTGATATAGTCCCGAATAAGTGCCATATCAAGGTGTAAGATTCATGCATCACAAACAGCTGAGTGAAATCATCAGAAGAAGCAGGGGCAAAAAGTAGCCAGGCATTGCTGGTAGGAAAAGATCTGCAAGTTAGTACTCGGTTTAACAGAAACATCAAACATAACATGCTTTTGCACAGTTTGGGAAATAGTTTCACATCTTATAATCCTAAAGACTGTGCAGCTCATATACTAGACACAACATTTGTATTGAGGGCCCATATTGTGGGATGATTGCTTTATGGCTGAAAAGCTCCTTCTGAAGTGGGCAGAGTAGAGCTTTGCAAAATAAATAAATATTACTTCTCCAACTTACAAATGGATATGCATAGAAAATTAAATAAATCATACATACATTAGCAGAAAGCTGCATGGTCAAGTTGGCCACCTTTTCCTGTGAGGATTCCAACTCTCGTCTCAGTTTCCGAATTTGCTGCGGAAATTTGCAAAAAAAAACTTTAGTGAATATGAACAGAAGTAGGAAAAAAGCAGAAGTACCATGGATATTTATTCAGATTGTGACTATTGTAATGTAGTAATAGTCTGTGTTAAATGCAATCCCCTAATGCTTTATTAATGACAAGAAGGAGCAAGCAACAAATGTGAAGTTTACAATAACAGAAACGAGGAACAGAACATACACATTAAACCACAAAAATATGTTTTTGCCCCTTTTTTCATGCAGTGAATTTTATGAGTCTTTTTTAAATATTTGACAGTGATGCTGAAGAAGATAAGATACTAGAATTAAAATATGAGTTTCAAATGTATATCTCAGTGCTCGCTCTGGAGCACTGCAAATGCCATTTAATGACTGGACACATTTCAACAGGTCTGACAGATGACACACAAGATAGTCAAAAGGTGAGCTGGTGACTGGTGACACAATAGCCTTACCTCCCCTTGTATCCGTTCCTCATTCTTATGAAGGCATGGTGACAGTAAGGGGATATAGTGGAAGATTAACGCTTCTGGCAATAAAGAAATCTATTCCTCCACAAAAGAGGTGGCATCATGTACATTTAACAGGGATCTAACTTGAAACGTTCTAATTAAAATCTTTGTTTAGATGTAAAAAGTAGTTACCCTGCATGTACTGTATAACTGAACAATGGGGCATTTTTGCCATTTCAGCAGTGACTTCAATTATGTTAACATGCTACTTTGAAAAAAAAGATGCATGTGAATGCTGTCACAAATCAGTTAATGTATTTAAAATGCCCTACTGCAATAAAAACAGATGCATTGACTCACTGAGGAGTAGTTGGATGAAGCGTTGGAAGCCAAAGAGAGCACAGAGCCATGTACTGAAACAGATAAAGATAAAATAAGACATCATTTTAATGACATTTTTGAGTTCCTTCTACAGCTACATTAGAGAATTAAAAATAAAAACAAAGTACAAAAAAAATTTTGGAAAATAATCCCGATATTTCTGCTTTGACAGCCAACAAATGAATTGGAATTAAACTATTCATTCACTTGAACTAGTCAGTGCAAACGGAGTTAGATGAAAATGGGCTTTTAGGAAATAAAATGGCTTCCTTTAAATTAGCCAGAAATAAGAACAAAAATACCCAGATACGTAAAATAAATCGCCTTTGTTTTTGTAAATGTGAGAAAAATAGTGAAGTAAAACATGTAATAGACTCTGTGGTATTAAGGTTTGAAATTAGATAATCTAAATTGCCTTTAATCTGAGGTATAAATCTTTATTCAGCTCACTAAAAAGCCAAGGTTCACCTGATATTCCTTAAGCATAAAAAGTAATGTCTTTCTGACATTTTGCTTCACTGATGCATGCTGTACAAGCAGGCAGCTATGCTTCTTCCAAGGTCATGTTGAGCTACCTGCAAAGAGGTGAAGCTAAAATGCTCACCATCATCTCCCGTTTCACGGAAAGACCCGGACCGCATCATGCTTTTTGGCCGATCAGCTAGGGACATACTGCTGCCCAGGGGGGAAGTTCCATAGACATCGCAGGCTGTCTCACCAGCCGGGCCTGTGCTGTTGGAGCGCGATATCCGCGGGCTGCCACAGGAAATTGGGGCAACTATCATAAAGAGAGACAAAACTCTATGTTTTAGTGTCACACACTTGCTCGTTTGCTTACAGAACAAGCTTGCTCTCAGATATGCCAACTTTATTCTGATGACTGAGTGTAAGGCAACACTATGGTTCCACAACAGTCAAAGTGATAAATATAGCTGGGCTTGTCCTCCTGTTACTTCCATCTTCTACATATTTCAGCCTTAAACCCAAGTCTAAATGAGTGTAGATATGAGATCATCAGACTCACAAGAAGTAGTCTGATACTCCACTATCTGGTCATCATTTCATCACTCACTTGACAGAATCCACAGCTTGACAGGTTGTCTTCAAATTATTTAAATGTAAACACCCAGCTAGTCTTTCCTGTCAAGATAAACTTAATATATGTGTCCACAGCAAAACTCAGTGGCAGCGATGGCTCTGGACACAACCAAAGTCTAATAATTCCTTTTTAAGATTAGAGAGAGTGTGATTTTAGAACCTGGCAGCCAAGTAGAAGAAGCTCACTCACCAACATTAGTGAGCAGAGCCTTGCTGGAGGAGGGGTAAAGGGGGCGGGTGGGAGAAGGCAGTTGAGGGGGGGTTTCGCTCTCCGTCATGCTCATTATAGTGTGAGAGTGGCGCCTTCCTGGTTTGCTACCATCGCCTTCTGACAGATTTGATCCATAGCGTCTGAAAAAAAAGAGGCCATGTCATCTGCTAAGTACCACTGAGTTGTGAGCTCCTGTATAAAAGCAGTAATACACTCGGACTCACTCCAAGCCTTTCTTCGGTAAAGTATTCCGGTCTGTTTGTAAGCTGCAGAGAAGAGAGTAAAAACAAAATTACTGGAGCATCAACAGGAAGAATAAACTTGGGTATATCTAAATTCTTTCCAGCATTTAGACAGCTTCACAGAGTTGGCACTTGAGAAAACACAGCGTGGGATTGCCTAAACAAACATTCGTCTGGCAGGAAATAGCTTGGAGCACCTCCACCTTGACAAACAGCAATTCTGGGATGGATCCAGGACTTAAAAATGATCACTAACGCTTTCTGTTCCCAAGCATTACAAATAAAATAAAGTGGATGTTTAGCTGACTGCTAATAAGCCAAATATTTATGCAGTCAGACATCAAGTTCTAACTAATATTAGTTTACAAAAAGATAACCCGTTATTTTTATAATTACACATTTTTTTTGGCAATGCACATTTTTTCCTTACAATAATGCTTTTCATCTTGTCAAAACAGAACCCACACATGACCTACTTTTGTCTTTTGTTGTTCTTTTTTTTTAAATAAAAATTAGAGAGTTTAGTTTTCTAAACGAAATATGGAATTTAAAGAAACTATTTGTGGTTAGGGTTAGGGTTAGGGCAAGCAAATTATCCAACAACAACAAAATACAGTGACAGAGTAAGATCTTGTCGCAAACTTTCACTCATAGCGGAAATACTGCTGACACTTGCTTATCTGAGAGGTTGAGCGAAGTCCTGCTCCCGGACCCCCAGGTTCCTGTCCCCCGCTCTTCCTTGCCTCCCATGTCAGTTGGAAAAAACTTTGCACTGGAGGGCACGCTCATCTGGAGGGGTAAGGATTCCAGGCTGCGGTGCATGCCAGACCGCTTGGGGTAGAGCACCGGTGATCCGCTCAAACTCAGACTCTCGCTGACGTAGTTGGGTGAATCAATGTGCAGGATAGGCGCCGGGCTGGGAGTCAGACGGGCTGCTGTGTGTGAACAAGCCAAGTCTTGGAGTTTGGAATATGGTGGGACTTTGGGTGGAAGGTCATGGATGGTCACACAGGAATCAAGACTGTTAGAATTGACCTTGTCTAAATGTGCCAAGCTTGGTGGGCGACCAAGAGATTTAGTGTTCAGCATCCTAGGAATTAGGCAGAAGACACAAGATGTCAGAATCATCAGAATTATCCTATTATGTAATGTAAACAGGTACTTGTCTGATTTTTGTTTAGTTTATTACCCGAATTACAAAATATACTCCAATTAATTTACTTTTTGAGTTAAACAGACAAGGAGAAGATTAATATTGTATTAAAAAATGTGTTAGCTTCAGGTCAAATATATTTTCTCTGTTATTTTGTAACTTAGGTGAGCAGTATTTAAATGAGACCTTGGTGTTGTGGGGGAGGACAGTTCAGGGTATTTGCTGCTGCTGGTTCGTCTCAGGCTGTGCAGTTTCACAGTAGACTCTCCTGTGGACTCACATTGGCTGTTCTCTCTTTTCAGAGATGCACAATCAGCACCCACAGCCTTAGCCTTGGCTCTTTCTTTTTCCTTCTCTCTGTCCGTCTGGTTCACTGGACCTGTACTTGGTCGATTAGTCATCTTACCACTGCCACTACATGGCTCTTTGACCCTGGGCCCTGTGGAGGCTATAGGTACAGGTTTCAAACTCATCAAACTGGAGTCGATAGTACTGCTGATAGGACGAGTTGTTGGGCGACCGATCACACTGAGGGTGCTTGATTTGGCCGGTCGAGGCAGGCTGCGGTACTGAATGCTGTTCCGAGCATTCGACGCAAGGAAGCTCTGCTCACTGCTGGCATCAAAACTGTTCTTTCTGCCTAAGGGTGCTCCCCCTCCCACAGGTTTCACAGGGATGCCAGATGACTTGGGAGTTTTTCCCACAGTAGCAGAGCCACTGGAGATGGTGATGCCCCCTGCTGTCAGAACAGTTGCAGTGCCAGTGGCTGTTGGCTTCTTGTATCCAAAGGAGCCTCCAGCGGTGGGTCTGACTAAACCTGACGGAGGTTTGCGATGCTCTGCGCGATGATCCCTGCCAGCATCTGAACGGGATCGCTGTAGACCAGCAGCCTTGATGGAAATCTTGGATTTATCAAGTGGCTTCTCACTTTTAGGTGCTGCAGGAAGAAAGAGGTTCAAATTGCACATCATTTTACAGCAAAAAAGAAAAATATTTCTGTCTCTGCTCTTGCTGACTCTTCTTTATAATTAACTCATTCTCTGGGTAGAATAAACCATTTAAACTATATATTGGCAACATGCTGACACCAGCAGACTTGCCCAAGATCATAAAAATTACACACATTTTTTAGATGCTACAATATTTAAATTCCCTGTCACAATGTCAAAGAAGTTTTTTTTTTTTTTTTGTTTGTTTTTTTTGTGAAATGGTTCTACTGATCAGTAAAGAGTCTTTACATTATAATGGAAATATGATCATCATTTTATGTTTGCTCACCTGTTCAATAAACAAGTTCTCAACAACAAACTAAGTTGCTATCAGCACAAATGCAATTTTAAATCTTTTGTTTTTTCAATACTAATATCTGCAAATAGAACACATCCAAACCCCAAAATACACTTGGATGCTTAAAAAGAAAGTGTGAAATGCAAATGACTGCTTTTTAAAGCTTCAATGTTGCCTTTCTTTTTAAGCTGCTTTAAAAAAAATTATGTTCTAAATGCTTTTATAGGTTTATTTTTCTAATTTATTCAGTTTCTGTCTGCCTTTAGCCAGTATATAGTTTATACTACTTAGTGAACTGCTCAGGTGTATTGATAAAATATTTCTGTCACAATTAATCTTCAAGCTAAAAGAAGTTCTGATCCATGCAGGAGACTGATCCAGGGCAAAATAGAAATAAGAGTTCCTGTCAAATACAAATGTGTCAGAATAAATCTGAGTAATGCCCCTTTAAATTAAGAGGCGGCATATGGTGTCAAGTTAGAAATAAATAAATAAGAGTGAGATCTGTCCTAAGGAATGTTAAAGCTCAGCCTATTTATTTAAACATAGTTTTCAAATCCTCTAATAATTGTACAATTATTGTTAAATCACTAAAACGTATTCTGTAATGAGTGTTTTTATTTTTAGTGTTGTCAAAACAACTTTGGATATAATTTTTATCACATATGTCAAAAGATTAAATTAAGCAGAGCCAATTATATTAGAAACCAACCATACCGATTAATGAAATGAATGAAAAAGCAAACCCTGCGGCATGCATCTGCAGACACAAACAGTAACAGAGTTTTCTTTGAGAGTCCGAGCTTTAAGCTGAGATTTATTTATTATAGTCTCTTGAAAATACTGTGTGAGATGATAAATTAAATGAATGCAAAACAATAATATATACAACCGATGCAGACAGTGAAAGATAATCACAAAAAAACCAAGTATATCACACTTTAATTCCGCTTAACTTGTATAGTGCCACTTCACAACAACGTCATCTCAAGGCACTTTACAGAGACATCAAATGGATCCAATTCATAAAAAATAGTCTGGCTACGGAAAACCAACAGATTGGGTTGAATATTGACTTCCATCCAATATTCCATTCTGAGCAAGCAAATAAAAAGTATGCCAATAGGCCTTACCTGCAACTTTGAGCATGCTCTGTGAGGTATGTGTAATGGGAGATGTCACGCCAACTGGAGGATTTCTGCTTTTCTTCAAACTTCCTGGCTGACCCAAACTCTGAAGCTTCTTCAGTTCCCCTTTCAACCCAAAATCTTCACTGAGACTTGGAGGTTTCTTTCTCCATTTGCTTGGGGCTTCTGTTTTGAGACTTCCAGAGTCAAAGCTGCAGCTGTCAAGCTTGTGGCTGGCCTTGCCATCCTCGCTGTACCATGAAAGCCCACTTTCCACCAGAGAGCGCTTCTCTGCATCGGTACGAAGCTGCAGAGGTAGGAGGAGGAAGGGAGGAGGCACAGTGTGGGTAACAATCAGATGTGGTCTGTGTTATCTATGGAAATGAATCCTCTATAATCTTTGTTCTGTGCTGCATTCCAGTGGGAAATATGGGCAGATAAACTGATATGCACCAATGGGATTGCCGGAACACACAGAGGAAGACAGACAAAGAGTAACTAAAGTATAAAAAAAAATTACATCTACATGTTAACGGACATCATGTGGTGTCTTGTGGAGGTAGGGCTTAGCACAAAACTGGGCATGCTGGCTTTTGGCACATATTTAAAGAGATATCAAGCGACAGATGGCCAACAAAGGAGAACTAATATATATATATAAATATATATATATATATATATATATATATATATTCTTTTAAGAGCAGAATTTGTATTAAATGAAGGTTTACCTGCAGGAAAGTGAAATTAAGAACTTATTTAATTAAACTGACATTTTCCTCAGACATACAGTACATACTTATGTATTTTTCAAAGATATGTTGAACATCATTTACCAACAACTTGGCTGGAATTTTGAGTGAATTTACAAGCATGCATCCAAACACCATCAGGTATGGGTTGGTATAGGATTACCTACCCACCTGTGAAATAATACAGACATCTGTCCTGACTATTAATTTGCACTCTTCAGAATCCTTTGTGCTTTTTCGGTTTGAACAATGAATTTAATTAAGCAGCGACATAAAAAATATTTGTTTATATACATGTGTCTGTTTATATATGAATAATGGATATTTGGCTGGTCCTTGAGATCCTGACAAGCAAAGGTTGTGCCGTGCCCTGGCTGTCCAAAGACATTAAAGCCTCTGTTCTTGCTCCAAAGCTAGCCGTGCACTTACCCGGTAGGTGGAGTATCTGCCAGAAAACACTACATTACAGTAAGACAATAGGAAAATAATAGGATGTCATAGAGATGTACCAAGTCTTTATTTAGTCATGACCAAAAAGTCACTCTGCTTTGCTCTCTGAGAAAAACTCAGAGAGCAAAGTATTCCATAGAAAGTCTATTCCTTGTTGAAGTGTCATGTAAAGTTTATATTTACACCTAAATTAGTCTCAGACAATCTGAACAATGGCTGCTAACACATTTGTAAAGTCAAAGCCTTTCACACATACTTTGTTTTAAACTAAAATAAGGTGCTAACAAGCAAACCATGTTGCATGTACATTCCTGGTGAAACTTGATGCAGTTTTCTGCATGCAGTTAACACACAGAGATAAAAAAGAACAGGTCAAAAGAAAGAGCATGACAAACCAGTTTTGAATTTCAGCTCACCATAACAGAGGAGTTGCATCTTGATCCCAAGGGTGTGCTCGGTAGGGAGTTAAGAGACGAGCTTGCATTAAACTCTTCTGAACTGAGGTTTTCTGAGCCATCACCATCACTGAGCCCACTGCTGATGGAGCTGCTCTCATCCCAACTGAAATAAAACATAATTAGGATTTAACTAATGTTTGTTGTCAGCTACTTGAACAAAGAGATGCAGAACTCTACAAAATATAAATGTGTCCTTCTGTCTACTTCAGACTACCTCTGGAAATTACCACATGCTCAACAAGCTGACACGACCTCAGATAAGAGTTAGAAAATGGATTTATATATTTAGATATTTAGACAGATAGACAGACAGAATAGATAGATAGATAGATAGATAGATAGATAGATAGATAGATAGATAGATAGATAGATAGATAGATAGATAGAT
>JBAMIG010000003.1:11212715-11223137 GCA_037177335.1 Kiunga ballochi
CTGCGCTCACTGAAGCAAAGCCTATTAGAACAAGCATAAGATGTATTCCTCAGACTGTGAACACACACACACACACATCCCCCTGCATACATTTGCTCTGCAGTTACCACACTTACAGAAAAGGCAGCCCATCACTGGGTCAGTAAAAGATGGTTGCCATGGCAGCACATCCCGAGCCACGTTGCCAGATGACCATGATTGGTAGTGATGCTGCTGAACTAGACTCCTTTCTGCGCTCTGCATCACTGCCTCTATGCTGCTGTATAGAAAAAAAAGCTTCGATCCACGCATGCCTACACATTCCCCTCATTCTACTGACAATAGGCCTGGTCTACAGGACAATGGGAAGATAGGAAGCATACAGTTTCTGTAGTCATCTGTTTTCTAGTAAAACAATTTTTATAAATGTATCATCTAAATTGATCACAAAACCATTAGCTTAATCAATCCCATTTTATATAATTTATATTATATTCAAATGACCATATCAGCAACCTATTTAACCTATCATTTATGTTCACTATGTATGTGTGCACTGAGAACCAAGAAAAATTCCTAGTAATGAAAATTACCTGGCAATAAATCTGATTCGGATTCTATTTCTTTGGTTTTAGGAAACAGGTGATGAATTTTCAGCAAGAGCATAAAGCTGACAAAATTAATAAAGTCATGATGTTTTCATGCAAGTGAAGATCATTGGATTGAATGGAGTTTTCTACTGTGTTGTAGCAACCAAGCTATCAGACTGAAATTCACCAGGTTACAGAAACATGACTGCCTGCTAGATGTGTAAACCAGGAGCTTCTCTATGTTTGTCATGTCATAATAGATTAGTTTCATACTGTGTAGCAAAATATGGCTTCCACTTGTGTTTGAAAGGTTATTTAATGTAGTTTTAAGTTATTAGTGTGAGCTCGGCTGACCCTGACTTGCAGTGAACAACATGATGGATGTAAAATGGCTAAAATATTAACTATCCACTGAGGCAGAACCTCAAGTTTCCTGACAAGCTGCTTTCAATACCCATGTTTAACAGTAACTGAGAGCACTGTCCTGCTTGTTTTCACAGTTAGCCAGAGAGTTTTGGGCAAACCAAACAGAAATGTTATAGATTGATGTTTTTGTTCTGCCAAGATGACACATAAATCTGTCTGTAAAAATTGTATCTAGGCAAATGGGTCTCGTGGGAATCATTTTTATTCTGCAAACAGTCTTGCATCCCGTTGGCTTTTTGGGTTAATGGGAAAAAAGTAAGTATTTTTACATGTGAACATCTGCGTGAGCTATATGGTAACCAGAACCACAGAACTTCTACACTGAAGTTGAGTGTCTGCAAAACGTCAACCATCTCTGACTGACAACCGCAAAAGTGACACAGACTGCTGATTCGTTGTTATGATTTAAACAGCAGATTGGAGGGAACAATGAGCCAAAAACTAACAATATAATGATTATATTGTTCCAGTTATAAACCAGCCACTTAGAAAAATGGATTTAATCCTATGCTATCATGAGTGATATCATGACTGATAAAAATAGTGATGAATAAAATTTGCAACCACAGGAAACATTTAAGATGCATTACATGGTCGAGGCAAACTAAAAAGTCCTCTCAACTTAACGTGATCTGAAATACAGTCTCTTAGTGAGCAATGGTGGACATACTGTAAAATTCAACACATAAAGAAAAACATTTGGTTATTCTTACAGTCTACTAACAACATTCGCTGAAGACAGCGTAGGAAATTCATTTAAATTTTATTATGCACTGTACCTATTTTACGGTCATCTTAGATGTTTTAGATGTGTTTGTATGCAATGAAATCAATATGTATATCATAAATTACTTGATAAAAATAGAAACTTCTAAAACAAAAACCCCACATAGTAATTCAACTTTACTGCACTAAATTAAAAGAAACATCAAACTTTATTACATTATAACTTCTAAATAAGAAAAATAAATTAATCTTAAAGTTTAAAGTTTAACTCTACCATATTGACCTCAAGCTCTGCAGCACCAGAGTACATTTTAAATTAAATGTGTGCTTACCATCCTCATCATTAGGCTACTGTCATAATCATTCATGCTTAAGATCTATCTAACTCAATGGATAAAATATATTTACACATAAAAATCAGCCAAAAACCAGGATTTCTTCCAAATGAGTGCTAGGTAAGGACAACCGATATAACTTAATAAGCTAGTGACATGATGGTGGGTGGATAATTGACGATATCTACCACTGTAATGTTAAATACATAATTAATACTTCATTTAGCTGCAACAACTGCCAAGTATCTGATAGCATATTCATTATAAACCATTTAATGACACTCTAACTTGCCATCTGTTCATCTGGTCTTGAACAAAAAGTTATAGTGAATCATCAAGTACATCAGTTTTAATTTAGGATAACAACACTTCCACCGACAGCTGCAATTAATGTCTGACAACTACTATGACAATTATTACTTCTTGGCAACAAGCTTTTGTGTACTCATAATAAACAAGTCTTCACGCATTAGTTTTTATAATCACGACAAGCCATATTATCATTCAGCAGCAAGTTACTGAATACAGATGCTAATCCTCTTTGATTGAAAGATGGAGCTGATTACCAGACTAAAATACACCATACTGTGGTATCAGATAACACACGATGAAGACACAGAGTGATTACTGTCACTGAGTACAAATTTACTGTAGCCCAAGATAGCCAGCACTGTCTGGTGAGGAATAATCAATATCCATTACCCAGTGGACAGTGTGCAGCCGGTAACTTGTGTGAGAAATACATGGGCAACAACATGCTGGTTGTAATTTTTAAATTAGTCATTAGAATTGTATTTCTACATTGCACAGTGGTTACAAAGTACAAAGCACAATGTATTTTTTTTAAATGATTGATTTACATAACATTAATTACATGTAGATTGTAATATAACGTTTTTTTCAGCTCACTGAAATGTATGAAAATGTGAGCCTGGGGCTCTGCTGAAAAGGAGCAGAAATTGCACCTCTCCTTACAGTTGATCTTTAGCTGGTTTCCATGGTTACCCTGGAGGAGCCTGGTCTATTTTCAAGAGCTGGGAGCTAATGGTTCTCAATGAGCTGAACTGTAAGCGTGTGATAGTAAAAATGCAAATGTATCACAGACTTTGCAGGAGAATACAGTTAGAGGGAAATTGGAGCATGTGGCACAGCAGTTGCTTCAAAAGCCAGATTAGCTACTTATCTACACCAAAGGTTGTTGGTATGTTTATGAGGGAGAATTAATTCTTGTTATAGAGTAAAGTTATAGAGCATTTTAGTATTCCTGGAGCAGGGTCAAAGAGTTTCCTCTCAAAGAATTCAAATACTGCTTGGTAGCAAAACCTTTGTTGTAGTTTTACTACTCTTTACTATTTAAGTATCAGCAAGCTAATTACTCGAGATCAGTCGGAGCTAACACCCAACATTTCTGTTTTGGGAGTGACAGCAACCTATTAAGAAGAGAAGTCTCTGTTAACATTGTTTCAGCATTCTCAGAGGACCAGATCACCTTGAAAGCATGAGTGGATGCTTACAGCTTTACAAGGCTTTTTAAAGAACAACAACTAAAAACATTTAAAAGACTAGCATCTTAGCTGCCTGTGGTTTTAACAATGAAGAGCAAGCCATTCTGCTAGCCTTTGGCATAGTTAGGCTGATGCAAAATGCTATAGGCGGAATTAAATGGATTTGAGGTCATTGATGTTAATGTGAGGAATAGACCCATTTGACATAATCCCCTGTTTAATCCAGACTTATCAGTCTCTGCTGTCTGATCTTTTCTTCTTCTTTCCTGCTCTTTTACTCGCAGCTACACTCCAACTTTAGATTTAACTCCAACTGGCTCACTTTCATTACACACATTTTTTTGCTCTAATTTTTCAAAGAATGTGTGCCATCACTCGTTTTCTCTGTGACTCTTCTGTGTAGAAAGGATGTAACCTGGCATGCACGCTCCCAAGCCGAGCTGAAATCCCACTGCATGTACTATAGCGATAAAGCTGCTGCTCCACAAGAGAACTGTCCTCAATTCTTTCTCTTCATCTCTGAGAGAATCACATTCACCCATCACATTGTGGGAGGTAATAAGCTAAAGAAAGTAATGGTGATAGTAAAAAGTGCAAATGAAAAACAGAAAAATGATGAAAATTGCAACTGGAAGCTTTTAATGTGTTGAGTTTAAGGTCTTTAGAAGATGCAAGCTCTTTTACAGTAGTCACAGGTGAAGGGAGTGCATTGTGTTACCTGACGCTTTTTCTTCTATGAAAAACTTTTGTGTTCTTTCATAGTCAGTAAATGTGCAGCATGAGATGGATGTGTGACTGCAAAGAATGCTGATTAAAGCACTTTGATAAGATTGCCAAGAAATGCATACCAACAAAAAAAAGGAAATCTGTTGTGCTGCCGAGTGTTTCATTACAAATGTTTATGCAAAAAAGCTGAAAGTGGGATGTGATTATGATCAATTTAAAAACACAGTTAGGGACAAAGCCTGCAATTCCATTCAGACACCTATTCAATTTGTAAAACACATTTCGACAACTACAAAGTGACCTTGTCAAAACTCCAAGATAGATACCCAAAAAGAGACCTGAATCTATGAGAGTTTAAACCCTTTTCTTACCCATTAGCCAAGTTGTCATCATCGTCATCGGGCAGGCTCTTTCCTTGAAAGTCGGTGTCGCTCAGGTAATCGGATTTGAGGTCAGCATCATCAATATCGAGGCCTTCAATAAGCTCAATGCGAGACGTACTGCTTAGACGACTGGAGCAGCGGGCAGGCATTGTGTGGGCCGTGTACTGGGAAGCACTTTTGCTGCTCTGGTATCCACCACCCGTGGAGGATGGGGCATCGCCAGCTTGAAGACGAGGACTGGACTGACCGTGGCGCCAGGAGAGAGGTGAGGAACGGTTGGACAGGCTTGATATGCTGCGAGCATTGGTATCATCACTGTCATAGCCCACATTACTGCTGTCAAGGCAGCTACAGAAACACAAATATGTTAAAGAAAATTAGTAGAGTCTAGCACTCTGGAATAGAATAGAATAGCACAGAAAATAAAGGTCAGGATTTTAATTTCTTTGAAAGGAAACCAACTTGCATTTGACCCACATACAATAGATGTGTCATTTTATCTTCAGAGAATAAAGCCTGAAAACTAAAAAATACAAGGATGACCCAATATCTAACTTAACGTGGCTTGCTGTGTCTTAGTTATGCGTATGGTTTGAGTATGTTTAAATCTTCCAGTTCCCTTTTAAAATAGGTCAGGGTTAGTTTATCCAGCAAAAGGCTAGAATCATGTCTACAAATTACATAATCAAATGAACAAAGTCACTCTAATAGATTTAACAAAGCCTAAGACCATTTGGGTATTTTTAACCATTGTACATAAACATTTGAGTGAATAAAGTCTGCAAGTGATCATCATTGGGTGGTGATATGTATCAACTGCACTGGTCATAGTTTTAATGCAGTATATGTAAAAGATGTCCTAAACAGAAACAAACATTTAGAAAAACCTCAATAAGAAGTCAAAGAAGAAAATCTGCTGGTATAAAATGTGGTAAACACCTGTCACTTACAGGAATTTACTGTGTGTCAGCTTAAACTGGATGCAGCTGGTCACTCACATGATTTTAATCTTTGCTTGGTCAAACATGATTTGTTTCCTTTTAATGAACATCAAGTCTGAGACAACCAAAACACCACAAGGGAGCAGATAATTGTTATGCATTAGTGGATTTTTTTCCACACTATTTTATAATTCTCATTAATCTTTGGCTGGCTAATCAGTGATTTTTAACACAAGTAGGAGGTGTCACTTTGATCTTTTTTGTGTTTTTCTGGTGGAAATATATAAAATCACAACCTGTCAGTACAAACTACATACTAAAGTGTGTACAATCAAATGATTTCTGCACTATGAAAGCTGAAAGATGTTGTAACAGGAACAGCTGATGGTCATACTACATTTAAGATGTTGAAATTATTTTTAAAAAAATCTGACAAATTGTTTTACAACTCAGTTGCTCAAACAATTCTAAGTGCTGATGCAAAAAAACAACAACAACAAAACAGATTCCTAAAATGAAGTCATGAGCAGGAAACAGATAAGGTCAATTTAAAAGGAATGGAAGCCAGATGTGCACCAGGTGGCCACATTTTCCAAGCAGCCACAGCACAACTGTTTACACCAGTGTGAGATACATCAATCCAGTAAACTCTCAGATGCTTGCACAAGTTTAGTGCATGTGTCTTCCTTTCTAAACAAATGTTAAAGTATATCCATCTCCTGAGTTTAAAAGCAAGTTACTTGGGTTGTGGGGAGCAGTTAATTTTCCTAAGGAAAGACCTTTTGTGCTTACCTGTGGCTAAGCTGGGAACCCCGCAGACTCGACATGGTATCTTCCAGATTCTGACGGAGGTCAAGAACATTCTGCACGGTTCGTTTCCTTTGGGACTCAGGGTCTGTGGGACAGTCATGCAAAAGCAAAAGAGCATAAATATTTAAAACATGAAAATAAAACTCATATACAAGTAGTCATCTTGTTTCTTTTAAATTGCATCTTGAATTTTAACAATGTTCCTGCACTTTTTTGCCTCCATGCATGGATTATTTTGGTCTGGACTGCTATGTGAGCACACAGCCATGCATGCTCACTACATAAAGTAAAATAAGTTCACTCCATTGACTTATTGACATGTTAGCCTTCACATACTTCTCTGCGCTGATGTGATGCACACTAAAAATAAATAACTGACAAGTTGTAACTTGGACTGCCCACCAGGGGGATTATTGAAACACCCAGGATCTCTCAGATGGTTTTCTCATGATTTGTTCTCAGACCTGCTGAGTTGTAAAACCATCACAAACTGAAATGTTGCCGGAACAAATTTGCTCCACATCAGCTTATCTGGACCTGTTCTGTGTGCTGTGTGAAGTATGGCATCACTGAGTAGTGACCATGTCAAATCAATATTATAGAGCATTTGGGATTGTTGTTGTGTCAGCTGTAGCAAATGAGAGAAACCTCCATGTCTCACAACACAGGAATTTGGGAGTTTCCACTGCAGAATTAAAGCCTTTTAATAAATGAAGTGGAAAAGTTAGAGGAAAGACGAAGACGTAATGGACAAAGAATGTGCTGGTCTTATATGTTGCTGTTAATCTATTCTGCATGGTGTTCAGGAAGAGTGAATATGAAGCATCAGTTTTATAAAAAAAATACTATGGGAATTTGGCTTTTATTAATAATCACTTTTAACTTTACATTTGTTATAGACTAATGTATTACTGGGAACATTTACCAAATTAAACCTCAAAGTAAACAATCTGATAAAAATAAACTATGGCAGCCTTTTTTAGAACAGAGAATTTAGTTAGAAAGTTGCATGTGTGTGTCATGCGATGGACTGGTGACCTGTCCAGGCATACTCTGCCTCTCACAGGATGTGATACTCTGGCATATAAATGAGGGAATAGTATTGAACATGGCCACTGTTTATGTCATTATTCCAGACTTCTGGAGACTTGTGTCAAAGTTTGTTTGTTTTTTTCTCAATGAATAGCCTAGTGGGTGCTGCCACAATCCCCTCCCCATAAGCACTCAAGATGTTGAACATAGCAACAATCCCCACTGCAATCAGAGCATGTTCACCTCACCTCATGACTTAGACTCAAAATCAATTGCACAAAGCTGCCATTGGCGCAATCCACCTATAGACCGACTGCCATTTTTAAGCCAGGGCCAAGTTAAGCTGTAAACTGTGCTATAACTGCTTGAAGATTTAGCGCTAGGAATTAACTGTAAATCCAATTGGCCTAACTGAACTAAACACCCACCAAAAATAGACAATATTGACAAGCTTTTTTTTTTACTTTTCTTCACTTTTCCTTCTCCCATGAAATTATTGCTCTCTGCTACAGAGAGCAATACATTAATGGACATAATTTAGAAACTTCTTGGTAACTTTGAGGACAGACAATAGCTATTTTTTTGGAAACTGTTGTCAAATGAACATTATGAAAAGTTAATAAGTGCAGATGTAAAATGGAATAAAATGCATCCTGAGGGAGAAACATCCAATCTAAATCTAGATGGGTAATGGTTTTTACCTTTAGCCTGATGCTAAGTTGGAAAAATGTCTCCTGTCGTACCTAATATGTTGTGTGTGCATGGGTTTTAAATAATACAAACTATGTAGCAGCAAGAAATGGCTAATACTGGTTGCTCAGTGAACAAATGTTTTTAATTTGAAGTACTGTTAGCATATCTTCACTGAGATTTTACTGGTCAAATGAAAATTGACCAGTAATAAAAAGATTGAGTGAGCTAAATGATCTTGTCATTGTATAGAGTTTTTCCACAAATCTGTGCAGTCAAAGCACTTTGACACCATTTGGCCATTCACCCATGCAATCACACACACCGGTGACACAGCAACGGGACCAACTGGGGGTTCAGTGTTTTGCTCAAGGAGACTTCGACATGTGGACTATAAGCTGGGTTTTGAACCACTAACTTGCTGGCTAGGAAAATGACCCGCTCAACTACATATGCCACAGCCGCCACAATGAGGGACCTATGAGGAGAATTCAGCTGCGAATATTGCTAGCTAGCTACCACTGACCTGAGTAGGCAAGTTATAGCTGCACATCAGAATCTCAGCAACTATAGCCACTTGCTCATTCAGCACTGTTTAGGCAGGTGGTGTCTACCACTGACTCACTCAGCAAGGCCAAATCAGCTCCTGCTTGTTTGCCCCTGGGGATGCAGCCATTGCTATCACTTAGCTAAGGTCTTCTCATAGCGTGTCATTGTATTTACTTTATTTTCCTCAGTTTTGGGTTAAAATGGATGGTTAGAGAATTTGGGACATAAATCATCATATTAGGTGAGATCAAGTCTTTTTTAAAACAAATAATTTGCATTCAAATCCCTTATGAATAAAACACTTGTTGTGGACAGACTTTTGTGGAAAACTTGCTAAAATATCATGAGTATGATATGTCTTTGGAAATAAAATTTCTTTGTAACCTTTACAAAATAGGCTTCATTGAGATCATATTTATGGTATTAGTCAGGAATTTATACCATACAAATCTCAAAAATCTTTGCTTTTTTAATAGGTTAAAACATGTGTTGGTAAATAGATCAAAGACTCAGTACAATGTGCGGTTGTTATGCCCCACATTTGTGAAGTCTGGTACCAAGGGGTTAACAACTATGAGATTTTGATCACCATGAAAAATCTTTCCGAAACTATTAACGGCCCCTAAACTAACCTTAACTTCCACAGACCGAAACTCAAGGTATCCTGATAGCACAAGGTGACATAATGCCTTTCTTTTTTTTTCTTTTTTTGTAATTTGTCACTTTTCACAAGTTTTCATGGAAGGGCTAAAGATGTGCAGTTTGATTAACTTCCTCTGATCCAATGTTATCACATTAATCCTTAGAAATGTGTCCATCTTGGAATACTAAACATAAAAGAGACACATTTGAATCACATCTGCTTTAAATATATCCCGTATGAAGCATGCACTGTCCCTGTGTAGCAGCTGGCAATATTCTGGAGCTCTGCATTGCAGTAATGCTTGTGTTAGAAAAGGAAAACACAGACAGAATACTAAAACAGATCCAAATGGGAAAATCCTGCAAATGATAACTGCTTCAGAATGTGGTTCACAGGCTGCAGAGGCAAACTAAGACATGGTCACGTTCTGTAAAACAAACAACAATACTATGGGAGCAACAATGCAAACAAAAAATATCAATATCATTGATCCTGCATGCTGCACAAAATCACAGACATTAAAAAAAAACTTTCAAGGTAGTTACGGACAGAACCACCGACTTGACTTTGATACAATTTCATTGAAAGGAAGGTGCCTGATCAGTTTCTTTCCTAAACGTATGTAGTGTAAACGACATCTAAAGAGGGAGCAGAAAATAACGTTGACATATATTTATAAAACAATTGTCACACAACTTTAAGAATTCTTATTTTTTACATAAATGCGTTCCTGTGAGTGATCACAGTTTACTGATCATTTAGAGCTGAACACTTCAGTGATGTAGCAATTTCCTGAAAACATTTGAACTGTAATAATCTCACAAACACAAGTAGTATTTTGACATATGAATAAGTAATTTTCTCTTTTCTCCATAATTCCTAATTATTTCAAACATGTGTGTTTTCACGTTTAGGAAATACCATAAGGAATGTTAGGAATCTTATTTAAACTCATCATGAGCATAATATTTATATTTATATATATATTTATAATTTATATTTATATATATATATTTATATTTTGGTACTTCTGAATTTTATCTTTATTTCACTTATCTGATCGTAAACATGTCAGACCCTTGATATG
>JBAMIG010000003.1:11253076-11269429 GCA_037177335.1 Kiunga ballochi
ATTCTGTGATCTACAGTATCAAACGCAGCACTGAGATCCAACAGAACCAGGACTGATACTTTATCAGAATCTGTATAGTGTATAAATGGTACCACTAAGATATTGCATGTAGGAGCAGATTTGTCAGATTAAAGCTGAGGTGCAGAAGATGACGCCAGCTGAGGGTGTGGATTTAATATTAGTTTAATCTTTGGCAGTTCACTATGGGAACATTTCTCAGTCATTTTTTATTTTATTATATCACACAGAGAGAGAGCGAGAGACAGAGAGAGAGAGAGAGAGAGAGAGAGAGAGAGAGAGAGAGAGGTGGAGAGTACAACAAAAATTGATCAGAATCACAATATAAAGTCTGATTGAATTCAGACGGTTTGGAGCCATGCCTCCTGTACAGTTGTGCATAAAGGAACAGGTTTAATCTGGGAATTTTTCTGTCAAGGTTTTGGAAGGTAAAAATAGACAATGCAAGTCCATGGAGAATGCATGTTTTCCTATTCAAGCTTATGATATCAACCATCTGTTGGCAGGTATGTAGCCACCATTTGTGGAAACCAGCAGCTTGCTGCCATGTGATCAACTACTGGGTTTAAAAGCTTATGGCCCACAGAGAGGGACAGAGTACACAATTCCCCACTGACCTCAGTCTGAAGCACACATCACAAGAACTGGGTAAGTGTGCATGCCTGTACAGAGTTTGACTATATCAAGTTAAGACAAACTGATGTTATAACTATTAATTTCATTTCTCTGTGTGTAGGTGTTGCATCCTAAAACATGTCAGATACAGAGGACGCCACATATGAGTGAGTATTGAGAGAAAAGAGCTATGCTATCGGGATGCAAACAACTACAGATGGATTTAATCCACAAAATATTTTCTGTTCTGTTTCTTCTCCTTTCAGTGGACAACGTAAGTCACTTTGGCATGAAATGCATTCATACAAGCCAGATAAGGCTTCATTTCTTATCACTGCTGTGCAGTTTAAACACTGCAGATACGTGCAGCTGCATGCAGGGTGCCAAAGTAGTGCATTTTATGCTGCATGTATGTTTTACTTTCATGCAGTCATGTGGTTTTTTACTCAAGCTTACCTCTAGTCTTTGCATCTAGTTTTGGAGTGAAAAATAAGAGCTTGCAGCTGTTGTAACATATCAAAGCATCTGTGAAAACATAAAAACTTAAAGAGACTGGTGTATCTCTCCCATTGTTCCCTGCTTAACACACTCCACCCTGGCACTCAAAAAGTCTTAGTTAACTGCTAAGCTACTGGCTTCCCAACACAGCTTGCTGTATTTTTGGCATGTTGGTGCCACTGCAGAGGCAGCTGCTGTCTATCTGGCTTTTCTGCCAGATTGACCTTTGTCTCCTCAGTCAGTCCGCTTTGTCTGTGGCTGGTTATCATCCCAGTGGATCTGTCCTTTTCATTGTAAATGACGAATTGGGTCACCATCAAAGGGATAAAGGGTCATACCTCTATTTTGGTTCCCTTTGTATAGCTGTCTATGTGAGATACTGTCTGTGCAGCTAGGCTGATTCTGGAACTAAGGAGCACCTGTCTGAATACAGTCACTGTTAGTGAGAAATGTAGGTCAGCGAGTGCTCTCAATTGAGCACCTTGGGAAAGGTAGCGGCCAGAGCACAATACCCACTTTCATTTTAATGCCTGTTAGCGGTCCTCCTGAATGCAGGTTGGCTTACTGTCTTTGCAGGGGAAAGTGGTCAGGTTTCCATGAATAACCCAAGGGACTAAGAGTCAGAGTTTCTCCAGCAGAGTTTGTGAAGGGATAGACAGATATGCACAGTTTAAACAGCTTAAAAAGGCAAAATTGCACAAGCTCTTTCTGGGCATCCAAATCTGGGCTTCATTTCTTGTAAAGTTTAGTCCAATACCACAATCTGCATTACATTTCAGACAGCCACGCATGAAAATATCCCAACAAAGCTAAAATATTTGGATGATGCAATACAAATTAACTTTTTTTTTTTATCTTAATGCATCTGTGTTATTTTTGGACAAGTTGACAAGTTTTGAGTTATACACACAGCTGCAAGACTGACAGGTTGCTTGCTAACCTTATGCTTACTTTGCACAGAGGAGGAGGAGGTGAAAGAGGTAGTAGAGGAGGAGGAAGAGGAGGGAGAAGGTAGTAATGCTTGAACTAATAGTATGTTTGCATGTTAGCTGTAAACGCACAGCTTTGTTTTGAATACACTGTTGGAATCATGTTGTACGATCTCTGTAGATATGTGCATGTGTTGTAGGAGATATAAACACAAAAAAACACAAGTGACTGAAATTTGTGTTGCTGATGCATAAAAAAATTCGGTAAAACAAATGAATTTGATTTGCTTTGTCTGTCATTTTACATAATAAACAGTTTAAAGAGATTCATTTGAACTGATGCACAAAACTTAAATGTAAAGGTCAGTGGTAGCAGATTAAAAGGAGTTTTTGTTGTCCTGTGGTTCAAGTTTTGTCCCAAAAATTTGTAATTCCTACATAATCAAACTAAACTGTAAACTCTTATTAAATATCAATCCATTATGTTGTTGTTACTGATGACAAACTTGGTGAGTCAGATCTGTGAGTCAGATTTAACACTATTACTGATGACATGTCAGCACTCTTCACTGACTGTCTGCTTCTACTGTTATTGTTGGAGATGACAGGAAGGATTGTTTTTCAGTCATAAGTGAAACTTGTTTTCTGTGTGAAGCCTCGGCTCATTGCCCGTCTACTCTTTCAGCAGATGCAGCCGAGGAGAACGGAGAAGGTATGACTGACCTTTTCCAAATTACACAAGCAAAGTTGATATTTCTCAAACATAAAAATGATACATTTTTTATCATGACTATAATTAGAAACGTTGTTCTGATTTTCCTTTTTGCCGACACAAAGAAGAAGCAAAGCCAAAAATGAAGTGAGAATAATTATTGAAAAGTTTTTGTTATTTTTACAGCTTACCTTGAAAGTGAACTTATGTTTTTTTTTTATATATATATATATATACATTATTCCTTCCTCCCTCAGGCCCGGTTTTGTGCCTGGCTTGGCACCTCCCAAAATCCCAGATGGAGAAAAAGTGGATTTTGATGTGAGTCAATGTCTAACTAACTAAATCACTTTAGAAACCTTTTTACCACACATTTCTTGTAATTGCAGGACATTCACAGGAAGCGGATGGAAAAAGATTTGAATGAGCTCCAGACTCTGATCGAAGCTCACTTTGAAAATCGTAAGAAGGAGGAAGAAGAGCTCAACAGTCTTACAGATCGTATTGTATGACATGCAATGTTAATGTTTTCAGACACATTTTGAACTTAAAGCAATCAGTTTGAGTCTGGAAGATTTTACATCTTTGCTTTTATTAGGAGAAGCGCAGGTCAGAGAGAGCCGAGCAGATGAAGATAAGAGCGGAGAGAGAAAAAGAAAGGCAAAACAAACTAGCTGTAAGTGCAAGCAAAAGGATTTCTAGACTTGACTATGTTTTGAAGGTGTGGGACCTCTGCACATTCTGGATTAACAGATTGTTATAACCCTGCTTTTTAGTCATACATTAAACTCATTTAAGAGAGCAACACACTTTTACTGACCAGATGTGATGTCTGTTTGTCTCTTTTTACTCTTTAGGAAGAGAAAGCAAGAAAAGAAGAAGAAGAAGCCAAAAAGAAAGCAGATGATGATGCAAGAAAGAAGATGATTCTGTCTAACTTGAGTTTCACTGGATACAAAGTATTGATTAAGTTCATTTTTAAAATGAATAATACTGACAAACAACATGATGCATGTGTTTACTAAACACACGTCTCCCCAGCAACCACAGCCGGGGCAAAAAAGACAAACAGAGCGAGAGAAGAAGAGGAAGATCCTAAATGATCGCCGCAAGGAACTAAATATTGATCACTTAAAGGAGGACAAACTGAGGTAAAATTCACCCTATGTGGTCAAAACTACATTTATTTGCCAACTTGTCCAAATCGTACCTTACTTTTGGTTCATTCAGAACATCTTTCAATCAAATAAATAAAAAGGAAGTCCAGTCTTTTACCTGAATATTTTGTGTGTTCATACAGGGAAAAAGCAAAGGAATTGTGTGACTGGATGCGCCAGCTAGAGGCAGAGAAATTTGAACTTCAATATAAATACACAAAACAGAAATATGAGGTACAAGTGTTCAACTGAGGACTTTAACTGGGGCTTTCAAAATACAGAATGACCTGATTCTCCAGTTCTCATGGTGGAAGATAGACAAGGATTAATCTATAAACTGACAAAGTGATCAATAACATCTTTGAGCTTTCTTTGGTACGAACCAATGTACAGACTGTAATCAATTACTGAAGGGTGCTTTCAGTCCCAGCCAAATAAGTTTTTAAAACAGGTCATGTATGTGTAATCTATCTCTGATAAGACTCAAGTAATTTAGTAAGTAAGTAAATTAAAAGTAAACTTGTATTTACCAGTACTTAACTTTAGGTGAGAAAAAAAAGTGCACTTTTTTTTTGCAGATGCTGAGGTTTCATTTTGGGGTATTGAACATGAATGTAAACATAAAACACAATAGAAATTTGATTTAGCTTTAGTTATAAAAGCTACATCTTCTATAAAGTAAATAGCAAAATGTGAGATAGAGTATTAATAATAAAAAATAAACTCTTCTGTGCTCAGGTGACTGTGCTGAGAAACCGAGTCAGTGATCACCAGAAAATGTAAGTTTATTTGATTTATTTTTTTTGTTTGTTTTAAGTGGTGCACAATTTAATCCTTTATGGCCTGATGTTTTGATCCATACTGAGACAATTTGCATCACTTAATGGCAGAAACTGTAATAGACTTTGGGTCACACTTAGGAAAAACAGCAGCTGACAGAACAAATTTTCCTCAACATATGAAATATAATCTGTTTAACATAAAAAAATAGTGAGTAGCCATGCTACCCTGCTACACTTAGCTGAAATACAACAAATATTGAGCTAGAAGTGAGATTATGGTGTGGACCTTATGCAGCATTGTTGGTCTTTTATATTGAAACAGTTTCGGGTTTATGACCTTTACATCATTTGTATAAAATCCAAATCGTTTGGACAAAGTACTGCATTATGATTAACTGCATAGAAGTGTATTGAGGAAATGATTCTGTCTGAATCTAACAATAACTTCATAGAACTAAGTTACAAATTTATTCAACTAAAATTTCAATAGATAATCATTAAAAGGGGGTAAATCATTCTCACACATCTCTTTGATACACAGCCTGTTATGTTATGAGGTTTAAGATTTAAACTATTCAATCTTATGAAGCTGTAAAAATAATAATTTCATGGTGGTTTCTTTACCATATCTTATCAGAGTATTTCAATACACATTTAGAAAAGCAGCTTCCTCCTGAACAACCATGCATTTTAACTCCTACTTCAGTGACACAAATCCATTGTCAAGACTACAATTTCCTCTCAGGTACAGGAAGGTTCCTAAAGTAAATCAAATATCAAATGCAGTGGCAGAGAGCAGTTTATTTGCATCAGGACCATTATGTTTCATTTGAAACACTTTAAAGAAACAGATCAGATCGCAATCTTTCAAAGAGGTTTTGCAATCTCGACAGGTGAGAACCACATTTATCTTTTGGCCGATCAATCAAATGTCTGCTGACTTGAACTTTATTCTCAGATCAAAGAGCAGCAGAAGCAAGCGAGGCCTGAGGAAGTAACACCTGCCCTGAGCTGGAGGGGACCTGGCAACCACGGATTATTGGGAGTGAAATAAACTGCATGATCATGTTTTCTGACTTGAACTTGAGTAACAAAACTACAGTACTCGAAATAGCATGAAAATTGCTCATAAAATGTTATATTTTACAACACATGCATGTTGAGTTAATAAGTAGAAATGTTGAAATGTTCCAGAAATAGACTGACATGTTGTATCTGTTAGAAGTTTGTAAGATGTTAAAGCACAAAAAAGTGAGGCAAATAATTTTCCTCTTGTGTGAATGGTGTTGTGATTGCAATGGAAAGTAAAGAAAACTATTAAAAAAAACAAGAAACCGTTTTTTTTTTCATACATGTGACTCTTTAAGTGAACTCATGCATTAATGGCAACTTCGTCAAAATGGATAAATGTGTGAAGAAGGGGCATGGCTCCTCTGAAAGCCTAATGAACCATTTTCCTGAGTGTGCAAAACTTGACAACCAGCTGTTGGATCCATTTTACTTGACTCAGACTCAGGTGGGTCCCCTCACCGACCAGCAGTTTGACATTCCTGGTTTACAGACATAGATTTTGTTCTGCAAACTTAAATCAAAATCTCATTTTCTTTGTTTAATATATATATATTTACATGCTGGTTTTTTGCATCATTAGGCTACTTTTTATGCATAACTAATGAGCTATGAGCACATAAACCTGTCGTCTAAATTTAAAGGATCATGATAAAAAGTTTTATCAGGCTTATAAATCATAATATAAACTCTGACCCATTTGTGATTGTTGGTTGTCTGTGTGGCATGAACTGCTTTCATCTCCTGAAATATTATGTAGTTTTTTTCCATGGTTTTACCTTCAGTTTTTATTTAAAGCTTAAAATATGACACTGGATGTAACAAAAGACTAATAAATTATCTTTTAAAGTGTACAAAGTGTTTGACCATCATAATATGATACACACATTTTCAGTGACTTTTCTATTACCTTAGGAAAAGATTTTGATCAAAACTCTTTTACACAATAAGACAAATTTTCTCCTTCCACCTGTTAAATACCTTTGGCACTTCATAAGTATGAGATCCATCCATCCATCCATCCATCCATTATCTACCGCTTTGTCCCTGACGGGGTCGCGGGGGGGCTGGAGCCTATCCCAGCAGCCAATGGGCAAGAGGCGGGGTACACCCTGGATGGGACACCAGTCCATCGCAGGGCAAAGTATGAGATACTACACAGAAATTAACGAGACATGGACGCAAATTATGTTAATTTATTTATTTATTTACATTTTGTTTCAGGGCTAAAAAAAGACTTTAGATTTAAAAAAAAAAAGATTTTCCGTTATTTATGTTATTTCTTGTGTCAGTCTCTAAACATCTACGCTCATACAATAGAGTTCTTCCAACTATATTACCAATAATTATGGCAACAAAATACAACTATTCCATGATTGCACTTAATCAGTAAACATGAGTATAACACCAATAAAATGTAACTACAGCATTTTCAACATATAACTGTTTACGACAATTTTATCACAAGAAAATGTTTAGTTATGCCTCTTTTACACATGCTGTGTACACCACGGTGTTGCAACATGAACATAAAAGATACTTTTCATTGACTGTTGTGCCGTTATGTAATCATGAAAGTCAGATTCAACTACTAAAATCAATACTATGGAACATTTGAGTGTTAAAACAGAAAAACATATTTACACTCTTATTCTTTAACAACCTTCCACAATAAAAAAAAAAACATAATCTTTGTGTGTACATACTACATAGACATAGAGTACATAGGCGAAAGTGGACAGTTTATGGATAAACATCCAAGAAAATGTGAAAACTGAAATGGAGGAAGATGCTGTTCGGCTTTGGTCCATCTGTGAATGTGCAGAAGCTGCACAAGCGAGTTAATTCAGTGCACTACTCCCAGTGAGCTGCGTTTAATCAACAACTTGGAGTGACCTGTGTGCCGCCATGGTGGTGTCATTCACAAACAACGACTTGCTCATGCCTTGCTGCAAAGATAAAAGATAAAAAATGATATCAAATTAACTGATATGTGCAAGCTGTTGGTTGTAAACTGTAAATATGTTCAAATCAGGATTAATAAGTGCTTATGTCCTAAAAGCTGCCATTGTTTGGTGTTGTTGAGCAAAGAACGTCCAATTTGTGAATAATTAAACCTGACCTGTTAAATCTTTCAGCGTTATCACTTTGTCTCACTCTCACTTACTTTTCAAAGAATGCTGTGTAATCCTTTAATAATTCTTCCTGATTTTCACAAATGCTGAAGAGAGGCGAGGACTTTGGTGTCTAGGTACGATGCAAACAGGACAAAGAGGACACACCCAAATCCTGAGCATGGCTAATCCTTGACTCACCTTTTTCAGAAAGCTTTGCAAATCTTTATCAGACCAGATTTTGTAGAGAAGCAGGGCAGAAGATTTGCTAGATTTTGGGAAATGTCTATTTAAAAAAAAAAGGACATAAAAATAACTGTTAGAATAAGAAGTGTGTACTTCTGGAAAGAAAAATGCTAAATATATCATTATACTGTGAATATTTGGTCACTTTACATGTTTTGGCTGAGGTCATTGAGTGTTTTTATCATGTTGTTGTTTAAAAACTGCTTGCTCATCTCAGGCTCCTTCAAAATCAGGCAGTTGGCAGTGTGGCAGGCCATTGCAAAGGTGTCATCTGACTCATTACCTCCCATGGTGCCTTTGCTGAGGAGGCCAAGCAGCTCTGGCAAGGCTTTACGACCTGCAGTAACAAGTCACAGAAAACACAATGGCTGTTTAACATGAACAAACATGGAAAAAAAACAGCAGATGGTGATCCAGGGTATTAAATTTTAAAGCAATAACTAAGAAATGTAAATTTTAATCAATACAACTTAACATTTTCTGCTGCAATTTTATTTCCCATGTTTAAAGCTAACAGACTGCACATGCAATGATTAGGATATGTATTGCAGTGATTCATACCGATGGCACTGTGCAGGTTTGGGTTCTTTGCCAGGTTTCCCACCAAAGCAACTATGTTCCTCTGCAAGTTGATTTTGTTTGAGTTTATTAAGGGTGTGAGGACCTGCATGCCATCAAGTTTCTGTACAATTATCTGACTCATTACACTGGAGACCTAAAAAAAAGAAACACAGAAAACAAGATCAGCTCGTAAAATCTGAACATGCATGCTTGTTTCTTGCTCTTTACAGAATTTCATCTGTTCAACAGTTTGGGGTTTTAAGGATTTTATTTTTCATCATGCAATACCCAATGTAGTTTGGCATGGTTGTAAAGCTATGCATCAATATTTCCTTCGAATGAGCAGTTTAAAATGAAGAGATAAGCAAAGCCTGTTGAGCTGTAGCAGCAGGAACCTTGTCTGTATGATGTGTCTAGAGCTAAGTCTTGACATTTTGTTGCTCTGATTGTGGCTTCTGTTGACAGCTTTTGTCCAAAGCTGTGATCCTGCTGAACAGGGCATGCCTCTGCCTCCAGCTGGAATATCAGATTATGCAGGATGCACATACTAAGATACACAAGGTGTAAAAACTGTAAGTAAATATAGAGAAACTGTACAAAGCAACATGTGCCATAGTTAAAAGTTCCTTTAACTCTTTAGTCTGTCGGCTCAACTTTACATTCAAGTGATGTTTGGTATCGGTCTTGCTCTTCACAACTGTTATGGTTTGCAACAAATGTAATCTCATAGTTCATAATAGGCCTGTCACACGTTATATCACATAGTGTGTAATTACAAAAAAGACATCTTCATGTTTAATAAGTCAGATCTAATGACAGTTTTCCGCTTCACCTCATCTGATCTTAAGAGATCTTGGCACCATGAAAAAGCAAGGAATTTAAAAAAATATGTACATTTAAAATCATACAGTTTAAATTGTGCTTTTTGCCAACTGATTGTCACAGAACAACATAATCTATTATTTCTTACAATGTTGTCATGTGTAGTGAGACTATGCAGAGTTCCACAGCAGGCCTCCAGCGTTTCTTCTCGTTGGCTCGAGCCAATCAAAGAAAGATAACTCTGAAGAGTTTGTGAGTGGATCAACCAGCCGGCACCATTAGGCCTCGGATCCTCAATAATGGGGAAGTCAAACCGACGCTGGATGGAAACAAAGGAGCAGATCATTGTCATCGTCCTTTTCAGTGCACGCTGTCACTGATAATTTAGTGAAATGATTTATAATCATTTACTTTTACTCTGTTTAAAATTGTTTTTATACTCGTTGCAATACAGAGTACACTGCAGAAGCATTTAAACAATATGTATATATATATATATATATATATATATATATAATGAAATGTGTAAATATGCATGTTTTTGGACAAAATGTAACATGCTGGTAATGTGGTAAAGTATTCACATGTCTGGTTTAGCAAACTTGTCTCCCACCTCATGTTCTGTGGATTTGCTCTGAGAGCTAAAGCAGCCTACGGGGCTGCTGTTGCTCTGACTGTGGCTCCTGTTGACAGTTTTGGCCAAAGCTGTGATCCTGCTGAATAGGGCAGGTGCCTCTGCCTCCAACTGGAATGTCAGATTGTGCAGGATGCACACACAGTTTTCTACAGACTGTTTCAACAAGTAGAAAACAAAAAAACCATGAAGATATGTAAAAGGTTAATAAAATCCACTGTAAAAACTTCAGTTGTACAATTTATTTTTATTTTACCTCATCATCCGGTTTTCCTTCTTTCAAACAGCCTTTAATGTAAGTAACTAAAGAGTCGACCAAACCTTGACATTTCCTCATTGTCTGTCTGCTGCTTTGTTTTGCACAGCTGAGGTTTCTGTTGAAATCCAGATTTAAGATAGCCGTAATGTTAGACAAATCATAGAATAATAACAGTGGTACAGGACATAACTTGCAAATAGATGCAATCGAGTTTAGGATGATATAATCCTGAAAATATTAACACGTGTTGCCAAAATTCAAATAAACCTTTTACAGTCATTAAATCAAGTTTATGTATTTGTTTGGTTTAACAAATCTCACTGCCAATGTTTTCACATGTAATTTAAAAGAAATGTGTGGCACCTTTTCTCACTGCAAAATAGTGCGCACCTACACCTTCATGGGACGTTTGAGAAAACTTGTGAACAATTACAGCTCTTAGAAAGTTCTCCTGGGTGTCAGTCAAGTTTTATCTCACTCCATGTTTGTCGATGCAGATAAGATACCTGTTATCATGCCCTTTTCCTTTGTCACAATGCTCTGTATTCATAGTTACAGCATGAGATCTCTTTGAGCTTTGGACCATTCAGAGGTGTCAGTACCAAATAAAAATACATCTATGGAAAAATAGTTTAAAATAGATTTTAAGTATTTAGAAGGAGAATTTTTGCTAAATTTCTCCACATTTAAAAGTGAAAATAATTTTAAAAAAGACAAACTAAGCGTTGCAGCATATTTACAGTACAGGACCATTTAAACAATAACCTATAAAATAAGCTCAAAACTACTGTAAACTCACCCAAATACAACAGTTTGCTGTAGCTAATACACTGCAAAAAAGTACAAATGTCCTTAGGTGAGAATATGCCAATGAAGTATACGATTACATTTGTTTGCTCAGAATGGGTGAAATTGATATACTACAACAACAAAAAAAAGCCTGCAAGTAATTTTACTTCATTAGACAAAGTATCAGATAAATAATCCTGTTTAGATTGCTTTGATTTGATTTCAGCAGAATCAAATGACAAACCAGTATTACATGTGACCTGCACATACTTTCCAGGCTTACAGCAATCATAATCAGTTGCAGATACTCAGAAAAGACAGAGTGAAACCAAGAGCTGTGAGACTACTTCTATCAGTCAGGGCTGCTAGGATTGAATGATACCAACACCCTCCCTAACATTCATTCACTTGATGACTAATACAGACCTTTCAACCATACTTTGAACTGACCTGGTCATTTCCTGATTTTGTATTTCTAAGGTAAAGCAATCATTCATCAATAAATATATGCTAAGCCAAACTACATAAGGAATATTCTGTGAATCCAGAATAATATCAACCCAGATCTGAGCAAGAGAGAGACTGTAAATCTACTGAGAACAGAAATAACATCTGGTTTTTTGCAGTTTTTAAGCAAAAACATGTTTTTGCTTACCGAAGGCACCCTGTGGTGTGAAAGAAAACATTTGAGTCTTTGCTTGTACCGTTGGTCTGAGTAGAACCTGTTGTATAAGATACGATCCCACGCTCAACTAAAACAGGCAACGCAATCTTCAGCAGGTCTGGCCTAAGGTCATTTGCAGAGGACAAATTCCACAAAAGACCTAAAGAAAGACAAGAAAACAAGAGCCTCTTATTTATATATCTGTTAAATAATCATTTAGTGCCTCTAAAAATGTTTCTAAAATAGTGGTTAATATTGTGACATCATCAGTTTTAACCCTTACTTGTTCTAAATAGCATTTAGTTGAATCGTGGAGTCTGACAATTGTGCTCCAAAGTCCAGTATTACTTTGCAGACCTCAACATAATTACACAATATTTCACACAACTGATCATTTCACTTGTTAGGGGATTTGTTTGTCTGCACAAGCATCAGTATGAATAGAGTTTCACAGGTAACATGTACCTGTCAGCTGTTTGTGCAGCTCTACAGAATCTGAATCTCTGAACAGAGCCACAGCCTGTGTGATGCCACCACAGCGATGGATCTCCTCTTTGGTACTGTTGCTCTTAAAGGACAGGTTACGCAGGGCAGCTGAAGCTGTGAGGCTAACTTGGGAGCTGGAACTTCGTAGTAGAGTCACAAGAGGAGAGATGCCACCTAGCTTTAAGACCTGAGACACAAAAAGGGAACACAATAATTTACCACTTCAAAAACATGGATTTAGTATAATCATCAGTTTAAAATATGTATCATATAATCAAATGATGCAATACTTTATTATATTTGTAAGGTTTAATATAGACAATAGTGGCAAAAAAAATCAAATTTTATTACAGCTGAAACTAAAAATAGATTTAAAAATCAAACTGTTTAATGGAGTTTAAAATCAACATTTCCTATCAAGAACCAATTATGATATTGTCATTGCAGGAGTCCTCTGCATCCTGTGCTGGCTTCAAATTACCAAACAAAGCAGGAGTGTCTCAGAGGGAGGCTCACATTCCACATTCATGCATGCCTAATGTTTAATGTCTGCTCTCTCCACACTGAATTAAGTCATTAATCTGCAGCCAATGTGATCATTTTCCATTCCTCTTCCATTAAAACAAACATTTTTCTCATTTAACATATCTTCACCTTCAAAAGAAAATGTTGTGAAATCAAATCCAAAAGTGCTGTAAAAAGTTGATATATTTGTAAGATATATTTGAGAAAAGAAATTCAAGATCTTCACATCTGAAGAAAAGGGACTAAAATAGAAAAAAAAATGTCAGATGACATTTCATTTTTTTCTCTTTTTTTGCAGGGAAACAAATACAATGCTCCTTTTTGTCTCTTCTAAACTAGCGCATTCTGTTCAAAGTAAGGAGGATAATAAGAAGTTCAGCATCAAGATATGACAATAAACAAGATCAGCCACCTCTTCTTTAGCTTTGTCTTGAATGAACGTGTTGTGTTGAATGTAGGAAGCACCGCAGAGCTGATATTTCTCATCCTCACTGGAAAGAAACTCCACAGCCTCCTTCAGAGTGATATTAGGAACTTCACTGTGTCCATTTATCCTGCCAGAAAACAGCTGCTTTTTAGATCAGTTGAGACAAAGTCCCATAAGAATATCATATTTACATGAGACATAAAGAAATCAAAACAAGCAAATTGCTTCCTTACCCAGAACTTCCTCTGGACTTGGACTTAGCTTCCATGATGGAAGGCTTTGACTGTGTTTTCTTCAAGGTAGTTTGACTGTGTATAAACTGTTTTTTTGTTTTTACATGACCATTTGCAACGTGCAGAGGCTGAGGCTGTGAGACGGGACTTGTTAAAAACTGGCTTGTGCTTCTTTTTGCCGTATAGATGCCCTTATTGGAAAGGATTCTCTGCCGTGGGACAGACTGCTTTAGTACAGAGTGGCGCCATGGCAAATCAGGTTCACTGCGGCTGGTGTTAATTTGACCTGTTGCCAAATAGCCAAGAGGGGCGTAGCTCCTTTCTTGGAAATTGTTGGAAGTTGCTTTGGTTCTCTTTACAGTAGTTCCTTTGGAGATGTCGACTATTTGTCGGTTTATGTTTTTCTCCAGGCCAAGCTGCAGAGATTAAAGCAAAAATACTGGCAATGAGGGATTATGCAGTCTCACAAGTGCTTGTGAAGCAATGGAACTCCTGTGAGTCCAATTGTGAAAGATTATTATGGGATTTTGATGAAAAACTGACCTCATTTTATTTTAAACTCTGTTAAAAAAAATCATAAACAAACAAATCAGGCCAACCACATAAACTATTTCTTGTCTTATTGCTGCAACAAAGATCAGGCAGCAATGAAACTCTTTTTTTTTTTCTTTTAGAGATTTGGAAATGAGCTCTCAGGATTTTTCTACAGAAAAATAAATAAAATATATATTTAAAAAAATCAGAAACAAAAATTCCTTAATCCAACTAATAGCAAAAAAAAGTCATTTTTTTTAAATTCAGAATCAGTCAGATTATTTTAAACTTATGCATTTTTAAATCACTGAATTTTTATTTTGTAATAAAATATTCAAATTTATAAATTATTCATTACATTGCATTAGAACATAAAAAATAGGAAAAACAGCCAAAACAAAAGATTACTACTATCATTACTTTTTGATGTAAATGGTAGGATTTCTATGATAGTACACTGATCCATAAATGTTAGTGAAACATCTAAATTTATCAGTAATTCTTTATTAAATGTAATTACAACAACAAAAACAACAACAAAAATAACAGTAAGGACAAGGGTATAAAAATGCATTTGAAATAAACATGACAAAAATGTAACACTGGTCTTTTACCACCAATTTACACGTTCTTTGATTACTACTATTTTTTGTGACATATAGGCAAATAATATAACAGCTATGATGAAGTAAAATATGTTACACTACTCACAAACTAATATTTTGTTTAACAACCCTTTGAGGGAAACACTATAATCTAGTGTTTTCTTTAACTCTCAGTCAGATCTGCACAAGTATTTTTCAGTTTGTTTGTAATTTATAACCAAGTTAAAATTTAGTTTTTATACAAATATAATATAATTTTTCAGTCTCCAGATATTGCTAGTTTTTAATATAAGAGGTCTGGATGAATTTGAGACTACTAATAACAATTTCCCGGTATACCAATTACGGTGACGCACACTTCCGCTTTACTTAGCATTGTTTATCCCCCCCGTTAAAATAATAATAATATAATAAATAATAGTAATACTAATTATAAAGAATGACGATGAATTACAGGAAAATATTCATTCCAAATTAGGTTGCTATATAAAAACAATAGGATTTCAAACACTTTTAAGACTGCATATTTTTAGACTTAATGGTAAAAAAAACTTTTTTTATCTTCTTGCATAAACACCACAGTAAACACTAAATAAAAATGAAAGCTAATTTAAGAAGAACATTAGTATGATAAAAAAAACTGTTTCAATATGGTAAATTAAAGAATTCATTATATAGTTGTAGATATAAATATGTACATGTTACATTGCAAAAAAAAATCAAATATATGTAACTCACATTTGTAGAAAAGCCATTACCAAAGAAGACACTTCCATTAGATGTACTTGAGTGTGATTTTACACCATCAGTGAACACAGAGGTGTGCGAAGGGCCTGGGGAGAAATATTAGGGATTAAACGTTTATTCTTTGTGAAGAACACACCTCTTTTACAACCAGTGATTTATTGCCTTTCGCGACAGAAAACCAGGAAACTTGTTTTGTAACCTCGTAGCATGTTTCATATGTAATTTGTGCTTTAAGTTATTGGTATCTGACCTTAAATCTAACCTTAGAGATATCAGCACCTCAGGCTGAAGGCAGAGAAAAGAGGTTTACTGTGACATTAATTAATCTGATTCACACTTAACACTTGCAAATCTTATGCATCAACTTCACAATCTGACTTCTGAAAGTGGCAGATTTTAGTATGAAATAATTTACAGCCATAATTCGTATCATTTTATAAATGCTGACATTTTAAGGTATGACTGTTTTGACCACAGTCCGAATTATAAGGCCATAAAGACATCATTGCTCCACAAAAAACATTTACATTTATTTTCTCATTTTAAAATGTTAATTTCTCTGAAAGCTTTTTGTTGCTCTTTCTGTCATTTTGGCTTCCAATGTAAATTAAAATTCTGCAAGACTTGCCTCAGTGTTTCCCAAAACAACACTGGGTTGCTATATAACATAGAAAGGTTGAAGAAATTTTGACACACACACACACAGGTACATCTCAGGAAATTAGAATATTATGAAAAAGCCACGCCGCATTGATGCAGTACTTCATGCAAAAGGAGTGCATGGAAAAGAACATACTTTTCAGAAGCCTGACATTTCTGTTTAAAATATCCTTTTTTAAATTGATCTTGTAAATATTCTAATTTTTGGAGACACTGCATTTTAGTTTTCATTATGTAAAAGCCACAATTATCAATATTTCAAGGAATA